>UELU01139094.1:17901-134376 GCA_900490025.1 Megastigmus dorsalis
TCCATCAAATATTATATGATACTTTTCCATCACTCCGTGCGCAGATTTTGATTTTGCGCACGCACACGGGTGCAAAATCAGGCTTTGCGCACGTTGTATAAAAAAATAATACACGGGAGCTCAGGTTATCTCGACTCGCGCGATTGTTGACCAAACTTCCCCCTCGTCGAAATAATCTCCTTAGCTTACTAGTTGCATAATATATACTATTATGACACTCCGTACGCAAGGCATTCGATTTCCGCACGCGTCATACACGATACTTGTTTTGTACAAGAATACATGAAAAATGCCTTTATTTGCATACTGCGAAAAGTGCATGTATTCGCACTCAGTGTGGAAAGTAATTCACTTTCCTCACTAGTGTGCAAATATGCACTTTCCACACTAATAATCTACACATGCGTTAGAAAATAGTACGGTAAATCAGTGCAACTATTGGGTGCTCGCTTCGCTCGGGCGACAATCTTCACCCCCGTCGAGATAATTTGAGCGCACGTGTTGTGAACAATACGTTTCCTTACAACGTGCGCAAAGGCCGATTTTGCATGCAAAGTCGGCCTTTGCGCACGGAATGAGGCAAAATACTGTTCTATACACGAGCGAGAAGGTATATTAAACGCTCGTCTCTTTCTCGCACTATTATATTGAAATGTATACTGTTTTCAAGCTTATGATTATTAAACAAGTCGATATTTCAAATCCAGTTTCTAAAGAAAAGAAGAATGCGAAAAATAATCTCTATTGGTTTCTTATACCTCCGAAAGGGACGAGGTGGAGCTCGAGTTGTTTTCGTTGCGTCTAATTTGTGCATTGGATTCGACCGCGTTGACCGCGTCCTTGGAGCTGGGCGTACAGAGTCGACGAGCCCGAGCCTCGAGAACGTCCTCGGCTTTGATGTCGGAGCTCTTCTTCTTCGGCCGGGCCGCGGCTTTGTCGACGACGCTTATGTTCGTGCAGGGCGACGAGGTATTGCTGCTGCATCGCTCGTCCTCCGTGTTCGCGCTGCTGCTGCAGCTCGTCGAGGTCTTTTTCGCGCGCGGTGGTCTCACCTGCCATATTTGCGTTTGCGCCGACGCGCGCACGTCGAGATATTCATTAAAAACATGCTTTGATTTGTTATGCGTTGAATGAACTTTTTAATAATTGTGTAAGTGCCGATTGAATCTTATACGTGTACGTTTGAAGAAAAAAAATGATTATTATGAATTTGTTTGCAGTGATTGCATGCAAATCACTAATGTGTGCACAATGTGAAAAATGAAATCATTGGTTGAATGTTATTAATGAGAATCAACGTAATCTTTCCTAGTGACATAAAAGGTCATTTCACAGTCATATATTGCGTTTGAAATTGCAAATATGATGTAAGTACTTTCAGACTCAATGAATAATAAATATTGCGTAAAGAACAAGGTAAATATATACTTCTAGTTGAATTTATTTATGTTCATCTCTTCCGAGTTATTTTTAATAGAAACACCGTTACAGTGGCCTTAATTGCCGCTTGTGGCAAATACGAAAATTCAATTGCTAATAAAAACTTGACGACCGCATCAATAGCCATGAAGATTTTTATATCCCGAGTGGTACTGATCTGTATATGTATAGCTTGGATTATGCAGTTGTTTTGTAATTCTCAAGCGAGATGTTTCAGCTGCAATGAATTTTAAGAGAGCCAATCAAGCGAATGATAGAAAACCATGCGAACTTGCATTTTCACAAAACCCCGTATTTGGTATAAGCGAGGCAGAATTCCAACGGAAAAAAAAATATTGTTACTTATTTTAAATGCTGTATGAAAAATTCTTGCTCGTTTAATTTCAATACCAAATACAACGTAGAAATAAAAAAAAAGTATCAAAATCGAATAAGTAGCTTAAAGCAGAGATTTGGTAGATTACGTGCACAGATATCATCAAATTTTTATATGCAAGAGATTCTAATGAAAATTTTTGAAATTGAAAAAAATTCTCGAATCAAGATACATGCACATCTCTGTAGATTGACCGAATTTCACCAAAATTATGGGTGATATCAAAACACAATCGATACACATAAAAATCTACAACGTTTGCATTTAAAATATGTTGTTCAAATATCCTACCGGGTGATGAAGCGGCGGCGGTGGAGGTGGTGGTGGTGGGGCCCCCATCAGCAGCCTCTCCTTCGGCCCATTGGCCATCTTGCTCCCACAGAGATCGGCGCATCTAATTCTGCTCCCAGGACTGGTCTCCCTCGTACTGGAGACGACCGAGGCCAGACTCACGCATCCCAAGCCGTTCTTCTGTCTGGGTCTGCGCGCCGTCGCATCCAGATCCGCCAGCAGAGCTCTGTAGAGGGTCGCCGCGGCCGCTATGGCATCCTCCTCGCAACGACAGGCGAAGGCGTGACACTCGAGCAATCGAGCCGCACCGGGTCGACGCATCACCACCGCGAATATCGGCGGATAATCCTCCACGTCCTTGCCGATTCCACGCATCGTCCGGTATAGATCGGCGTGGCGGTCCTCGCTGTTGGTCGTCGTGCTGCTCGTCGGGCCGGATATCGTGCGCTCGTCCGCCACCAGTGGCACGAATGCGTGCAGCATGTCTTGGGAGCTTGACTGAGGGTCCAGACCAGATAGAAATCAATATTGTGTTTTATCCGGACGGGTGTATAAAAAGTACGAAATATCAATGTTGTATTGGAAACTAATTGCATCGGGTTGCATCGACGCCAGCCGGTCAAACGAGCATATTACGAAATCGTTAATTTCTAAAGCAGGACATGTGAATTACCGAATTGGTGTTGTGCCGCCGTCGGGTCTGGAGCTTGAGGGCACTCCAGACGGCTATGCGCCTGAAGGGATTGTTCTTCTCGTGCAGCTCGCTGGTGCGGAATGTGAGGCCCCGACGCGAGACCTCGAGCTCCGCCTTCACCGACTCGCCTATCCTCTCGACCAGCTGGCGAAGCGGCTCCTGAAGACCGCGGACCGAGGCTACCCGACCTCCTACCGGTGCTGCTCCCATGTACTTCACCTGTAACGATGAGCGTTTCCTTGTTTCATGTGCATACACGTGAAATATATTGCCGCAGGTTTTTCGGATGGTTCGTTTTTGTATTATTCGCGCCGCGGTGGTGGACGAATGCGCTTATTGAAACAATTGTGGGTTTGATTAATCGAGCGACACCCGTTATATCTTCATAATAAGAGTGTGTAATGTGATGCTTGTCGGTGAATCACAATTGAGAATTTGTTTATAGGTAAGAAAAATCGAATTAACAGATGATGCGACACACCGGCTATGTTTTATTCATTGGTGTGAATTATTGATGAGGCGCCGCGCGCGATCGCCGCAAACAAATCGTACACGCGAGTTTAAATTATAATTGAGACATTGAGCTTTTTGATTCGGTAACTTGATAATATTTTTTTTTTGCGTATCGCAACTTATTTGATGAGTTTTGATAAAGAATCAGCACCGATTGTAGAAAAATTTTCAAAAGTATATTGCAGACTCGCATATATGCTTATTATTATAATGCATGCAGCAAAATGAAGATATTTACTTTGAAATATTAAGCACTCTGTTCGTACATCTAAAGAGTCATAAAATCATTTTAGACAGACCTCAAATGGGTCACTACACGCTTATACTTAGACAAAATTGTGTGTAAAAACAGAAAATATATTTTACTTTAATAGACAAGCTTGAGGAAAATATGTATAACTACACTAACTTTTAAGTTAAATTTTTCTTCAAAATTAGTTTTCCTATCTCCAAGACCTCTATGTAGAAAGCTTGAGTCTTTTCCATAAATAAAGGGAAAGTTAGATTTGAAATCAAGTTTTGCTGAAATGACTATTTATACCAAATAATAAAACGCAGTGGTAAGTAGAATGCTATTGTAAGATTACAATTGCTCGATGAATTATTAAATTAAAACTACTAAAAACGTACTCGTCGTGCTACTCTTAAAAAATACCTCAAATATCTCCCTTAGTTTCCGTAAAAATACATTATTGCGGTAATTGGACGAAACAATATCCATAAATTGAACGGGCAAATGTAACATCCGCGTGTATTTTCTTTCATTAAAAGCAAATATCCATAGCCGAGGAAAAACTCAAACAAAATATTAACAGATAAGACCTCGGGTATATATACACTCGCGCTCACTAAATAATCCGTGTCGCCGAAGCTGAAATGGGGAAAGAGAGAGAGAGAGTTTACTACATTTTTATGGAAATGTCACTGCATTCCACTTGAATGGGCCCAGGTCTCTTTCACTCGACGCGGGCGACCGTTTGCTGTGATGCTTTTTCCTCTCATACTCCAAAGCTAAATATAGAAAATAATACCTCTTGGGTTTACGTTTATTTCTTTTCTTCTTCGAGTAAGATCGCGCGGACGAGGAGAGACGCTCGAAAAGCGCCTTTAAATCAGAGAAAGTCGGTGCGCAACGCGAAGATGCAGAGGCCTATGGTACAGCAAATTAAATGGACTTTAGCATGTCTATAATAACAAGCTGTGGCGAATCTGCGAGATCGATGGCTAAGTATATTAATTTTCGAAATGTATTTCGTAGATTTCCTTTCACCCTCGATATATATATATAATTACGTATTATTCAGAGTGCGTTAATTGTGGCGGCGGAATCAGATCGTAGAAATTGGCTCTCTTAATTAAGTTCTGCTTCTGATTATTGCTCTCGTGGATTTTGCCGAGTGAATATTAGTAGGTATACCTGTTTTACTTCGAAACTTATATTTGCGCAATGATTAGTTTTTTTTTTTTTTTTATAAACAATTTTTATCGACTTTTTAGATTAGATAAAATCCAAATGCTGTTGTTGCTATATCGAGAAAACTCGTTGCAAGTTCTAGATTATTCCCTTAAAGTGACTCAACTGCATGCAGATCATGTACTGTTACGTGACTTTTATAACTGATGCACTTTTCTCATAAACGCTGATCATTTTCTTGGAACTGAAAAAGTAATATGTGCTTCTCTATGCAGCTGTTCAATGTTCTGCTGTATCATCGTTCGAAATTATTATTTCAAGCTAGAATAAACGGTATAATGATTTAAATATACATGCACGGGATATCGAAAGTTAAAAAAGAAATTACCACTAGCGGTTTCGGTAAATATAAGTAAAATGCACTTGCATAAATTGTAATTTAAAAGAGCATTTACGTTAATAGATGCGTCAACATTTAACAGATAATATTGAGCATTCACGAACATCAAAATACTTAATTAGAATTTTTCAATCTGTAGGGTAAATTATTTCATTTATAGAGCTGTTAACCGTAAATAATAGAAATAAGAGGAGTACAATGTGTATAGCGAAGTGAGTTATCGCCTCTTTCAAAAACATCGCGAACGAACACGAACACAATTAATTTTCTCAAACACGCACCACATCATTAGCATCCACACTGAAATACATATATACGATAAACATATAGGCACCCATACACGAAACTTTCCTCTAATATAATACGCAAATAAAATGCCTATATATATATCGCGGCTCCGAATCGACGTTTTCTACTTTTAATTATGCTCGAAACGCAAAACATCCGATGAACTTGGCGAGATTATACGCACCGGTCCGCATGTGCATAATACAAATGCTCGCTCCGCGCAAACCGATTCGCGACTGTATATATACATATATATATATATATATATATATGTTTCCCGGGCGCTCGGTGGTCGGGCACACACGGGTGCATTAACATAAGTGAAACCCATTCTATAGAGGAGTTTGCGTGCGCCGCGGTGCAGCAAATCTCTGTGTTGGTGTAGCGTATGTACGTGTATATGTATATGTGCGGGCTGGCGAATGCGGCTGTTAACGCGATGACAATGCGTGAAAATCGCGAATCATTTGCGTATACCACCGACGATTATTTCACGCTGGGTTTGTACTTGCTTGCCGGAGGTTGATGAACTTTATGTTACGTATAGTTTTCATTTGCTCGTAGGCGGAGAACTGGTGTTTTTAAGAATTTTGGGAAAATCCGAAATATCGAGATTGTTTAGAGATGAAAATGGTCATTTTATAAATTTTGTTTGTGATGCATAGCATGTACAACTTTTATGTGTTTTTATAAGTACGTTTTCATCATTCGTTTCCTTTAGTTGAAGTTATACATGTTTTATTTTAGTAACCATTACATGGTGTTTAAAGAAATTGAAAATTTAAATTCCTGTAGGAATATAAACTATCACACAGAAAAGAAAATATTTTTATTAGAACTTGTAGTATAAAGTGAACACAAAGTGTACAAATTGTAAACTCCTTTCCAAGCTGTTCTTTCTTTTTTTTTCTCTAGCCTCTAAATACATACTTGTCGATTAGAAAAGTAATTTATGCGCGAAAAATACTTGGAAACCGTTCGACCTAACGACTTGTTTGACAGTTGTTCTTACCGTACCGTTAGAAAGTCTAAATTTATATTTTCTTCATGGTCGTGTATTTCGTGACGAAAAATTCGTGTAGAAAAAACTGAAAAGATTGATTTTTAATTATCGATGGACGAAGAATACACGAAACCGTTAGCAGTCGCGGCGACTTGGAAAAATCGGGATTAAGTACCTCGTAAACCATGGGGAATACAATGTCGACTGGAGGAATTTGAAAAGATTAGGTATAGAGGTATTCGTAACCTGATTATTCTTGCTTAAATTTCTAACAGATTATGCAGAGAACTTGACTGTGCGGGATGCGACAGCTGTTAGGTCAAAGAGGACAATGTCCGATTTGTGTGGTCTTTACGAGGTTCTCTCACGTATAGTGGTTTATTTGTGATAATGAGACAGCGATCAAATAATTCTGTCGCATCATATATAATCTTTCATTCATACCAGAATGAAAATACGGCATGCATAACCTACTTACACTTATACATCGAAGTTACCATCGATATTACACCGTTAAGCAATGAATCACTATTTTATTTTTTGCGCCTCAACTATACTATGATCTTCCGGATTTGAAAATTATCGATGCCGTATTATTCACGAAACTCGGATCCTAAATACTTAGTTTAGCAAATAATTTTCTATTTCGATAGATCGCGAGTGGCATTGAACAAGCATTGGAAAGAAGAACGTGCACGGTGCGTATACATATGCGTGTAGGATATACCGACCGAAAGCACAGCAGCGGCGCACTCGCCGGGCGCGGCGGTATCCGCCTCGACCGAAGCGAACATGGCCTCGATCCTTGCCTGTACGGCGCTGTTGACCCTGCGCTGCTGGTCCTCGTCTCCGCAGCATCCCTCGAGCGAGTTGTTGGTGGTCGGCGCGGGCTCGGCGCTCGTGCACCAGCCTCCGCCGCCGTTGGTGAAGCTCGAGCTGCAGATCGACCGCGAGTCCTCGAACAGTGCGTCGATACGGGCTTTGCTGCGCAGCGAACACTCGGATGGGGCTGCCAGACGGAATCCATCGCAGCACGACATTTTTTTTAATTTTCTCGCCTCTGTTCGAGTTGGCTTCGAGTGATCTTGTGGCCTGCTAATGGATGCAGCAGCATCCGAGGCGGCACGAGCTGCCGCCGAGTTCTGCGAATGAAAGATTCCTATTATTTATCGTTATATGGGGTTTTGTTGCAATAGGAGACGTCAGAACGTAGCTGCACTAAATTTAATGCTTTTGCAAATAAGGGATGATTTACGTGTTATAATTGTGCACTTATTTTAATTTAGATGATAGAATCAAGCTGAAATAGTTTTTAATTTTACATGTATAGATACAAAAGTCAGTTATTAATTAATTCATATTTATTTAATAAAAATATTAATGTACTAAAAATTTGTGTTTCCAAGTTGATTTATAGCTTGAATATATTAATAAACTTGATGAGCTATCATCCAAATTCCTAATTCCCTCGAGAACATCAATTTCCTATTTACCGCAATCGTGCATTTCAAATCCGAGCGAGACCTTAATTAATTTCCAATTCACTACTTTCTCCAAACGCGATATTTTTTCTTCCGTCTCTTACAGGCGACAGATGCGGAAATCCATCGCGATAAATCCCTAACATTTACACCAATAGAAACATCTCGGAATTTATTTCTCGTTCATTCCAACACGTTTATATGCACGCATGTGTCGCATTCGCGTTCTCTGTAGTAAACCAGTCCAAGCATATATAGATGTTTTCGGGGGATTTCACTCGCCTGAAGAAAAAGAAGCTTCATCGTCTGCCTCTTTACCACTTCGTGTACGCGCTGCTCGATCTCCCTTGCATCGCCTCGTTATGAAACTTGTACATTCTAAGAAGTTCTTTTAAGACTCGCTCTAGACAATATTATACTAGAGCTATATTTACAATTTTTGAAATCTTTAATGTTCTTTTTTTTTACGCATTATAGTAATTAATTTTTATTTAGCAATAATCGTACCGTAGGTTTAAGTACGATTGAATTTAATTTTCCCTTACGACAACGATAATTAATAGTAGTCTTATTGCAGGTGATTTGAAATAAGTACGCCTTACCGATGACTAAGGAAAATGAATTTGAGCACAAAATTCAAGACTAATAAATCTTATGTCTAGCTCACTTATTCATAGGAAAATTCATGAAAATGCAAATACATTTCCTTGCGTAATGAAACACTTGACATTTGAATAACCACGATGCACTAAGCGTTTTTAAATTTAACTTAACTTTATCTATGTGTGAAAGAAACAAAATACCTTCACAGTAATTTTAAGAACATTTATCATCGTTACATTTTAAGAACGATAAAAACCTCGTTACAGCGCGGACATCGTCATGAGTCTTACTCTACCTATTATTATCCAGTCCGCAAATTATTTTGTATACCTACTCGCATGCAAATGAAAACGCGCAGACGTTGAATGCCTATAGGTATAGTTGTTAAACTTGCTTTTTTTTCTTTTATTTAAATTAATGTGACGCACGTATTATGAATCTACCTTCTTATCCGTGCTTTTTCACAAAATTATTGTTTTGATGCTTTAATTGTAACGTTGGTTAAAAGATACGTGTTTTGGATAAATAATGCCATTCTTAAAATTACAATTTGAAAACGGAAGACGAGTAGGTAGACAGGAAGCATGAGACGAGAATAATAACCCATATTATAGGACTTCAAGGAAATGTCGAAGCCGTGACAGACTCTTGTTTTGTATCTAAAATAATAGACATTCATGAATCACGTATATGTCTACCTCTCTTTCCTTCGACTTTTTCTGTTAAATGTCTAACGAACGTTCGTTTGAAAATGTTAAAGATAAAACAATAAACTTTTCGTAATAAATGAAAAATATTAAATTTAATTTATCTTAATAAATGAAATGAAATAAAAAGAACTAACTATACGCAGAATAAAACTACAGAAGGTCACTTAATTTTTAGTTTAATATTTTTCTTTTAAATAATTAAATATGTATAATTAATTAAATAACAGGTTTTTTAAGTTTTTAATAAAAAGAAAAAAGAATAGATGTCAATTAATGTGCTCAGATTATTAAAATTAAAAACCGCGTAATAAAATGTATTGTCCTCAACGTACTGTAACACTTGCTCTAATTAGCGAATACATTAAAATTTTATGTACAATTAACGTAACTTCATTTGAAGACAGTTAATGCTTATTATTATTAAAACGTCCTCAAATCTGTTCTGGAAGTTTATTTTTTACTACAAATTTTTTTTATCTAAATTCGTGCATAATATACATACGGAATAAAAGACTAATATGCTAAAAATTATATATATCACTTATTTTACAGATTGTTAAGCGAGAACATAGCTTCACTTTCTAATACATTTACGTCTTTCTTTTATTTTGACTTATTTTGACTTTTTTATAGTATTCTAGTATTGCCAATATTCTCCTAATACTTTTTGTACCATAATCGGAGTAAAACTTTACACCCACGCGAGGATCGCTGAGTTAGGATCTCTGATCGCACAAGGGTGCAAAGTTTTATGCCGGAGGTGCGAACATTATTTTCCGATGCTGAGGTCGCGAACATGCATTTTCTAAAAATCGTACAAGACGTAAAATGCATCGAAAAAGTACTTTCCCTACTTTCGAACGACTTATGGAAGTAACAGACCCGATTTACGCCTATACCGCATTGTCGTTCGGTCTCCATACAGTGTAGAATTCTCGTTGCTGGAGTAAAAGAAATTCCAGACAACCGCAATCTCAAGCTTAATATATGACCTGTCATACATTTTATCGGTGCGCTGCAGCTCCATTGTTATGCGCATTGGAACGTATACGGTTCGCGTGGAAGAATAAAAAATATTATGCATAACTGTTGTAGCTATAGACGCGCGCGCGCGTTTCAAATAATTCATTCTAGAGCCGCGCGCTCTACGGCGAAGTATAAACATACTTTGAAAAATCAAATTTTTCGAAAAATTTACTCAATACTCGCTGAGACAAAATTTTCAAAGAAAAAAAAAAAAAAGTATTGGGACTAGAATTCATATTCATTGGCTCGTATCGATCGACTTTGAATTCAACTTGAAAAAAAAAAGTATCTTGTTTCTCGGAATGTTCTACATTTAGACCTCCATTTCGCGTATACAACATAAATTACTGTGTACCAAAAAACTATCTGCATCTCGAGCGTGTTAGCGGTCTGCAAGATATATACACATATATAAAAGTCGAACTCAAGAGCAAGTCATCCCGCATATTATACACGCGTCGTATATCCACGCTCGTTGATTTCCAAGTTAGCGGCCGAGAAAAGGAGGGCTAAGAGCGAAAAACGGTATTATTTGTCGTAAAACGCAGTCCGCTTTATAATTGCGCGCGGCAGGACTCTTATACCCGCGCCCGATCATCATCGCGGGTGCAACACTCGCGGCAGCTTCTATATATATATGCGCATGTGTGCGAGGGTAACACGTGCCACGGGAACCGACAGTTATTCGAGGTGTATATATATGTAGCTGCATTATATGCGCGAAGTGCAGCTGGGTTACGTCGGCATGCGAGTATGGTTAAGTGTTATGGCTATTAGCTACCGGCTTCTATAGCATAGGTTGCGAGCATTATAGTTGCTAACTGTGGGCTATTTGACTTTGAAAATTCATTCATGACAATTGTTCGGCTCGTTCGGCTTTAGACAGTATGGATATTTTTTTATTAACTTTAGTTACTGTTTTTGCAAATCGGACTTTTATTATGACGTTGTATTTGTCAATATTTAATGAAAATCCAACGAAGTATACAATTTTGAAGCGAGTCTAGTATTATTATATAGTTTTTATGGATGTAATTTTGTTATTTGCCTATACCTTACTTTACTCGATTTTATACTACTGCTATCATCAATATTATACGTTTTACCGCTTAAATGTTTAAATTTTAGATTTTCTGTCCAGAAAAAAAACATTTTAAAAACATTTGACTGATGCTCGACGACTTTTTGTACATTTCCTCGAAGTCGTCACATCAATTTATTCTACTTCCTTATGACGACGTCACAATATTCGACGGCTTCCATAAAAAATATATATTTCTCTTATTTCACACAAATAATATTACAAAGGAACACATATTTTGTCTCGTCAATAATTGAAGTGTTCTTAGGAAGAAGTATACCTTTTTAAGTACAAATACGATTTCATTCTACATTAAAGAAAGTGCGATGAATTAAATTTAATTTTTTATTTCGTTATATTTATTAGTGAAACTGGCCAAAAGTATATAGGTATAAATAGACTTCTTCAGTCTTCAAAGTTACTCTTCCATGTACAGTAACAAAGTTAAACCTAACAAAATTTTATTCCTCCATCTGAAACTTCCTTCCAGCCATGCAATACGGAATTTAAAAAAAAAAAGAAAAAATTGTTTCATCCGCTAAAACCATACGCATACATCAGTACCGCAGCCGTTTATATTCAAATTCCGAGGATTTCCCATCGGCGCCTGCGTTCATCGATGCAATGGAAACGGCCTGATTTGCGTCCGCACCTCGTTATCGCTTGCCGATATCGAGTGCACGCGCGTTCATCGTACAAACCTTATATATATATATATATATACGACGAAAGACGAGCCGATGCATGAAAATCGTTATACATGCGCGCGCGCGCGACCGTAGCCGGCCACTCTCCTACACATGCATACACGCAGAGACGGAGCGCGCGCGTGCGAGCGTTATATATATATATATATATATATTAGCCTTCGAAAACGGGCGATTTTCTAAAGTCGATTCGCGGCCTTGATTTTCGTCGGCTGTATCAGCCTGCAACTAGTCGAAGGAAAGTTCTATACTTTTTCTAATTAAAAGGCTCGTCCGGCTATGCACGATGCGCGAGCTATAATCGTTTCATCGCTTTAGCTTATCTTGACCAAACTATTTATTACATATATACATATACTTTTTACTCGCGCTATGCTTATATAAATGCATATAGTTTTTATGATTTAAGAGCGTCTGGGTTTATACAGGTGAAAGACATTTCTTAGGGGGATAGATGAATATTTTATGCTGAATTATACCGAGGATGCGCCATTTTTTATCCAATCTTTTTCTTTTCACATCCACTCGGATTCTTATAATTCTGGATTTTTATATTAGGTTTCAGCGAGTGTTGAGTATAGTATCGTGACAGAGAAATGAAATACAACACTGTCGGGAGGCAGCTGTCAAATTTATACCATGTTTACCGTTATCACAGAGATTAATAATTCTTGATGTATATAAGGCGGCGACATCGCGCGACACTATTTTCTTCCGTTTATGGAATGCAAATTAATATTCTCGAATCCTCTCGCCTTTTCATTTTAATATTCCGCACAATCTTTTAAGCATATAATCTTTCAGAGATATAATTAATTGAAATTGGCTGTCTCGCGGACTCGGACTTACTCCACTTAAAATATATATGTCGTGCATTATTATTTCGGTCTCGCTAAATTAACACGAAATTCCGAACTCTCGTAAATGTACACTTCCCCTCTACTCGGCAACAAAAATACTGTAGCGGAATACAAAGTTCACAGAGAATCGAGCGTAACAAACGGCGTATGTAAGCGCGCAACGATCTCGAAAAAAAAAACACAGCCTTAACGCGAAATCAAACCAAAAAAGATAAAAATAAAGGGAATAAAAAGCGCATAAAATTAGAATATATATATATACAGGCGATATCGTATATGAACGACCTTAATTTCATTTCGAGTCAGCATCTGCGCGATGCTGTTTCGACTTGCTTCCGGGACGATCGGAAAAGCAAAGCTACGACGGACGGTGCATGCACTTACCGGAACCGAACTCCGTGACGATGACTAGGATAATAATTTCTCGCCTCCTGCGCATACTATGTATAAATCCCGATGCTTCTTCTTCTCTACATCTATCTATCTATATATGCACCTCTAGAATTTCGTATCTACAGATGGACAAAAAATAACCGGGAGTTTTTCGTCTGCAGACGTCGCGCGCCACACTCGGGAATTAACCTACTGAACGTCCACCAAAGGTGCAACGAGATAGAGAGAGAGAGAGAGAGAGAGAGAGAGAGCAAAGGAAAGAGATATGCGCGAGCGCACTTGCACACGCGGAGAGAAACTCGTTAATCGACTTTCTTGCTCGCTTCCTGCTTCATCCTTTTCTGCAATCTCTCCGTGATAAGGCCCAAATCGATCCGGAGATCTTCCTTCTGGTTTTCCACTTCTCGCTCATTGTCCATTATATATGGCTGCCTTTTAAATGCACTTTCGTTCGCGATGATAAGGATCCGCGCTGTCTGTGCGTGTGTACTTCCGTATTGATCTTTCGAGAAGCAGGAGGCTATAGATCCGAGCTGATGTATAGGCTTTTAGCTCCTGGATGATCGAATTTCACCCGATGCGCGAGTTTCAATTTTCAACTGTATTTAATAAAATTCGATTTAGCTACACAGCTGATGGGTTTTGCACTCCGATTGTTTTTTTTTTGTCGAAACTGCACTGTATATCGATAAAAAGTCACACAATCCTCCGCGGCAGAATGTTAACGCAGCAGGAGCAGTAGCCATCTGAATTAAACGGGAACATATCGCAGAGGCCCGCTAAAGATTATGCCGCAACTTTCTTTCGCAACACACTCGCGGCGGCTCGCGGAACATCTCGAATAAAACCGCGCTCGCACTTTCCCGATTGCCTCGATCAAACAAGCCCTATACTCTCTCCCTCATCTAAGTAAACTCAGACACAATCGAGTGTAGGTAGAAAAAAGCCACTGTACCGAGCAGTCCCTGCGGCAAAGTGTCGAGATCGTCTCCTATTGTTGAAAGAAGAAGAAGAAGAAGAAGAAGAGGAGGAGAGCGCGCGCGAGGTACCAGTGCCGCAAGAGGAGCAGCAGCAGCAGGAGCCGCAGCACGGATATACACGTCGAAAGTGGTGGGAAGCTCGCGGCGGTCTGTTCGGTCGGGCCGGCGCTCTCGACTCCCGCAGCTCCCGCGTTTCGCTCTCCCGTATAATATACCTCTCCTCCGAGAAGATCAGCAGCAGCAGCAGCAGCAGCAGCACCACCAGCAGCAGCAGGAACCCAAAGCAACAGCAGCAGCAGCAGCAACGCGGAGCTTTAACGGTATTATACGGTGTTGGAGCGCGTGAGTACTGTTACGCGCGCCGTCGTCCATGCATGCAGAGGCGCCTCTCCGCGCGTATATGTTCGTTTCTCCGATTGTCTGTGTGCGTGTGTATATAGAGCTGCGCGTTTCCTTCCTTTCTTTTTCGGACTTTTCCTCAGCCGAGGCAATACGTGGATCTTCTCCTTTTTCTACCATCTGTATGTACACTTGGGTGGGGCGCGGCGTCGAATCAAAGGTGGGGAATGTTGGAATTGAAGATGACCGAGCCGAGGGATTGGACGCTGTGGATTTAGATTTTCACGCGTGTGTATTTATGATCGAGGAGGGAAGTGGTATATACTAGTATGTATCGGAGTGAGAGTTTTTGTGTTTTGGTAATGACGCGTGTGCAAGTATCTACGCGCATGGTCTCGCATCTGTTTTATTTATGAGTTGTATCGAGAGGGTGTGTGTGAAAGTTGTACTCGTTTCTTTTTCTCCGTATAGTGTGTTATGCCGGTCGATATATCGCTCCCGCAACGGTGTTCATTCATTTCTTTTTCTTCTCTTTTTCGATTAATTAAGGAGCGAAAATTATTTCGAGCTACATACGTTTCGCGATTAATTGCGCCTGATAATTGGAGAAACTGATAACTTTGCCAATAAGTGCTGTAAGGTATATATATATGGTGTGTTGCGGTGAATCTTTTTTCCCGAAATATCTATATCTTTATATATATTGAGTTTCATGTTCTTTAACAGCACTGTGCGCGTGTATTTATTGTAAAACGGTAAGGAAAAAAATTGAATTTTTATATTTTTTTTTTTTCTTCACACTATATATAATACGATGTTATGATAATCATTGTTGTTCAAGACAACTCACTCGTCAATCTGTGCACCTAAACCGATGACGATCGTGCAGCTATATACGTATATCGATCGTTCGGTTATCCATCAGCATATACATAAATCAATCGAGGTGATAAACGTCAATTGCCCATCAGTGGCAATCATTAATTTTTCTCTATATCTGTACAGGTATGTCCCAGGTCGAACTGCGCAGGAGACGCGTCTGGTAAACGTAAATATAGCGACTGCGGCGGATACAGCTCAGCTCTACAGCGCGCGCACAAACAAACGTGCGCCTTAACCCATATGTGCAATCTAGCAGGAATGAGTGCGTCGAGTCCAGTCATGTAGGTTATACCTCTACGCTAGCTGACCCTGAAAGATGCTTATCCGCGTCTTTTGCGTCAACTTCATATGTATAAGCTCGTTTTACATTAGGAGTATATAACTTCCTTTTCGAGACTCCAACCGACTTGTAGCTCCAAACTATGCGTTAATATTGTATTCTAAACAGAGGAGAATAGCTTATTATACGTCATTGAATGGCTCTGCGGGTAAACATGACGTTTACGAGTTGTAATTACTTTGAGGTATACGCGCTGTGCTAACATCTTCAACTTTGAGTGTTTGCACTTTTAGAATTGTAAATACCTATGCGTATGTAACTGTTGTTTTCGCTGGCATAAACACTGGCGCAAGAGAGCCGGAGACTCGAAGTTGTATAATGATTATTAGCAAAAGTATCCACGGAGTGCGCAGATGTAAATGTATATATAAACTGGTTCGGCAAGCTGATTTAATTAAACATTCGTCCGTATATAACGATCTTAAGGTTTATATCTAGAAAAAATAAAAGCGTAATATCCTTTCGAAAAAGCAACTATTACAGCATTTATTACCGTAATATCAAACTTGCAATACCTATATATACGTATATAGATAAACTTTTATCGAGCCACTTTTCAATGTGCAGCAGTTCCTTTCAGTATGTATACAACTCGCTCAACAGCATATTGCATCATTCCAAAGATTTCTGCATACTCTGGATGCTAAGCTCGCGCAATTGACGAAAGCCTTGCATTTCAGTCGCGTCCAAATGACGGAGCAATTTTCAGATATACATGCATACATCTCGGGTCAAGGAGAAAATCCAGAGGACAGCGTGTGTATTACTCCAAGATAAACGGCTCGCCCCGCCCTTAGAGCGACTACAGCACACACGGCCTGTCTATACCCTGGCACATAACGAATTTTCAATTGCACCGTCGTCGTCGCGCTCTCAATTTACCTTTGCGAAATAACAGACGGGAGCCCCCCCCCCCCCGCATACACACAAGAGCTTATACGTATGTGCGGAGGGAAAACGTGTCACGGTCGCGTGCCCGAGAGAAATGCCTCCCCCCTATAGGCCTTATGATTCGCGGCGGCGCTCCTCGAGAGACGATGAAGTGCAATTCGCGCGCTCCGTGCACACAATGCGCCGATATACGTACCGGGAAATGCTTGTGCAGCGCAGTCGAAGAAACTAACCGCCGCGCCGGTTAACTTAACTGCTATGCGGCGAACAATGGCGCGGACTTTTTTTTTTTTTGTTTTTACGGCTGCGGCGTGTGCACGGTGGGTTCTGGGAGTATTAACGGGCAAATTGGTGGTCCATTAAATGGATTGATGACTGGGTATACGCTTTTATAACGCATAGTTCGGCGCAACCGGGCTAGTTTAGTTTTGGGTCCAGAGGTTTCGCGAGTAGCGCGCAGTAGTCGATTATTCGCATTTGTTTTGCATGCGAAATTAGTGGGGTTTTACGCTCGATTGCGCGTATATATGAGCGAGTTTTGCGTTTTTAGGAGGAGCGAATTGCCTGTTTGCGCTGCACAATGTAATATCTGTTGCGATGGATATATAATGCGTCGATACGAATGAATTGTTTGATTGCTGCGGAGCTGCTTTATAGGTTTCGAGCTATTAAAAGAATTATCGACGCACGTGCTAACGGGTTGGTAACATCCAATGTATATGCTTGCAGGAAGCATAAGCAAATTGTATAGCAAAGCTTATTTGTTAACGTCCTACTGGCATTATTTACAATGATATATTGGAGGTAGAAAACAAAAAATTGTCAAAATTTATCATACTATTATAAAGTTTTATTTAACGCTGGTCTATCCTTTTATAAAAATGTTTCAGTCACCGCAACTCACCAATACGCATAGGAAACTCATAAATTTTCTTAAACGAAAAAATCACCAATATTTCAGCAGTGCTTCCACCAATAATATATTATCAACGCAAATTGCCGCGCGATGCCTAAGCCAAACATTGTCAATAGTTCGGTAATAGTTTCGCGATACGTTGAGCAATATGGCTGCTTATACTTTCTGTAGCGTGTAATACTGGCGAAAATAATGACCGTCCGAGAATCGAATCCTTTCTTTTCATCCACTCCGCTTTTATTCGCCACGATACATTCAACAAAACTTACGGAAACACCTATGTGTAATACATAATTCCTGTCCAATTTGTTTTCTTACATACACTATGTATATGTACATATTCACAATACTGCACAGCATCTCAATCGCAACAGTAAAAGAAAGGATCAACGGCCCAGCGGTTACTTCATTAATAAACTTGGTGCGATATACACAAACACACGCTCCACGCAATTCCCCATCATCGCAGCTAAGAAGAGAAATGTCCCCGTTACCGGTAACTTCTTGTATACAAGCGACGGAGAATCGTCGTCTCTCTCGAAATGGCGATAGAACGTCATAGCTATATACACTGCAGCACCGCAACGCTGGATATAATGTATATATGTCTGTTGCACACATTTGTGTTATAAACAGCGCTACTATATATATATTTTTGCGAAACGACCAAGTCGTGTTGGACAACTTGTGCTAACACCAAGTTTAATTTCGTGTTTTCTCTTGATAGGTTGTAATTTATATAGGAGCTGCGGAGATTGTTTCTTCTATAAATATATAGCTTTATTTGGAGTTCAGGAATGTATACGGCTGTGCTGCTGTTGCTGCTGCTCTTGTAACTTTGTCTTGTAATTTTCTTAATAATCATTTCTTTGGAATTAGTACATATATATGTATATATACATAAGTTTATAAAGAGTTCCTAAAGTTTGTGTATACATATATATATATACTCGAATTGATTCACCTTAATTACTTTTATTTTTATTCAATGTTGGCGGTAATTGTTGTTAGCTAGTCTACGTTACTAGCTCTCCAATTAGATCGTAAAGCTTTGATTTATCGTTACAATTAGATCTGGAAAAATGAAACTACACAAGATTGGAATCTCCAATTTTTCAGTACATTAATCACCTAACCTATAATTGCACGAAAATATAGACATATAGAAACAAAGTGAAAGCTCTTTCGCCTCGCCACGCGCGCACACACACACACACACGAAGAATCGAAACAAAGTGAAAAATGGCAATGCAAGCTGCAAACATGGCGAGCAATTTTCATTGCATAATTCGCGGAGCGTAAAAATCCCGAAGCATCTCCTTCTGTCCCAGTTCCCCCAACCAATCAAAACTATATACACACTTCAATGCAGGAGAGGAGGAATAGTCATTACACACACGCATCAGTTTGTATCCTAGGGCTATTTGGCAAAGTGCGCGACGTGGTCGACGACGCGAGAAGAATAAGACACCCGCACTGTATATACACGGAAAATGCGTTCGCGTGTCGAAATCTATAGGTAGCTTCCTGAGGTTCTCCCGCTAATTTGAATACATCCGCGCCGCGGCTGCGGTGGCTATTATACACATACCTGCTTTTTTTTTGCCGTTGCGATAGGCTCTCTCCTGTTTTGCGCTGCTGCGCCTCGATTAATGGCTATACGGCGGACAATAGAGCCCTGATTATATACACCTCGTCTCGAGTGTGTATACCACGGCGTTTAGCGAAAATAAACAGAGCCGTGTGTTTTTCGCGTATGTAATAGGAATGTGTGGTTTTGGGTTCCAGAGAAGGTGGAGTTGCGGCCACGTAGCTTGTTTTTTATGTGTAGATTTTCCTGGATATGGGTTCTATGTAGTCTTATGTTTAACTGCGCCGACTGTTACTTACATATATATTATAGTTTGTACGCGCGCGAAAACTTAATTATTTCTTGAAAGAAGCTATGATGAAAGATATATATTAATTAGATGAAAAAGAAGGTTTAGAAAAAAGTTGCTTAGCAAAGTAAAAAATTAAATTACAGTAAGAGGTTTTTCCATTTTAAATAATATTTTTTTCTGCAATATAAAATGAATTTTTAGAATTTATAATTCATAATAGTCTTCATAATTCTTTCTGGATACTCTACAAGTATTATTTAATAATTTATAGAAATTAAATTTAAGTTAACTTGTGTAAAAACATTTTATATAATAATTAAACTTGAGTTTCGTTTAACGCATTGCACTTACATATTCCTCAAAATGAGTAATGCTTAAAATACATTATATATACATATATACCCTTTACGTGGAGAAGAGGCGCAAGCCGGTGAGGTTCAAAGCCGCGGCAAACCGGTGCAGAATCTGTTACTGGGAAAGGGCATAAACAGTAAAAAACGTTCAATTTGCGAGAGATTTTCTTCCAGAATTATCTGGCAGCTAATTTACCAACCCGCAAGATTTATCCCCCCAGTTTACCATCAGCCCCGTTCACAATTGCATCGGAAAACTACACCACGCATATAACCAACTTCTACAGTCTTCGCTACATCCACTTGCTATTTAATAAGCAAGAATAAACCATTGTTAATAGTTCAAAACGCTCGAGTCCGATGCTCTCCGGGTACATAACCGTTATGCGAAATTCATTAATGTCATCTGCATCGTCAAAGGGTTCATCGGCCTCTTGCCTGCAGCAGCCAACAATGCATATATATATATATATATACAATCTAGTCGCGACTCGTAGCGGCAATTATAATGCGCTCCTCGCGATCGCCGGGAATGGATGTAGAAGCAGTCTTGTGGCTTGGTGCGTGCGTGTGTCGTATAATGCAGATAAGGCGTACAGCTGTGTGCACAAATTAAAGTGGAGATTGGCGCGTTGTGCAGCGGCGGGGCGATTATACGACGGCAGGTGTTACGCGTTACCCGCGAGCGAGCCGGAAATCAGCAGACGCAACTCCAGAGAGTCTTATACCCGAGAAACACCTGTTATCTGTCTCTTGGGACACTCCACTTCTCTATGTATATGCCGCGGATCAAAAGCCTTGATGTGCTCGAGATTTTCTTTTCCTTTACCCGCCGCATGTATATCAATTTTTGCTGCGTCTCCTACTTGGCTGTAGTTGTAGCTGCACACGGTGGCGAGGCTTTAACAAGAGGTGCAAATTGAATGAGATGTCGGGTAATGAGAGTTTTTGCGGAGACCAGACGCGAGATTTAATCTTTTAGACGCTCGCTCCTGCTGCTGCTCGTTGTTGTGTCCTTGTTTTTTTTTTGTTTCTTCTCTCGGCTACTTAGCGCTGACGACCGAGATACAATGGTCGGCTTTTGTCGACTGCCTAAAATTAAGTGCGCGCATTTGTCCTTACATTAGCTAATTACTTTTTACTTGGAATGCAAGCGTAGTATATATCGTCAAATTAAATTAATTTGTATTATGATTTGCATTTAACGTAGAATGAATTTGCTTCGAGAGTGAATATAATTAAAAATATAGATTGTATAAGTTCCAAGGGGTATTAGGCCGCATGTTACATTTCGTACAGTAACATTCTAGTGGGGTCATCGCTTCAAAAATAGTTCATAGTTTTCTTTCGTTGCAAAAGGATTAATTCTGCAGTCGAAAACTTCCTTTCCTCAACTAAAACTTATTAAAAACTTACGGTATTTGGACTTGTACAAAGTACAATATAATACAAGTGTATGAAAAAAATATATATGTTCAGACCGAAAGGTAATTATGTGGAACATGACGTCAATAAGTAAATATTTACATAAAAATATCTTTTCGAAATATATAATTAATATTTCCGTACTGTCCATATCATTTTTCTACTTTATAGCAGAGACTTGGAATCGATTAACCTAATTATCCTCGCAACTACCTATATATAATCTGCATCCATCAAACGACTGATTACCGAGACAGTCGTTGCAGTTTCCATTTCATACGCGAGCCTTGCACACAACAGCAACAAAGAAAAATCATCAAAATCTAATTCAGCGCATAAATTTCTTTCGATTTAAAACTGCTATATACTACGGTTCGGTGAAAGCTTTGACCGTCAAAATTGTCGGTTGTCTATCGAGAACGTAACTACAGAACGTGCGGCCTGCGGTATATGTATATGTACGTGCATCAATTACACAGTCTGATTCGTTCGAAAAGGAACGTCTTATCGGGGAGAACCGACTGTCACTTGTGACGCAACTGCACCGCTTAGTTCGCACTATTATTCCTATGACACTGAACTCCTTTCGAACATGTCAATCTCAATTTTTTTTTTTTTTTTTTGACCATATGTATATAACAGGCCGAATTCTCAAGAGTATTGGGTTAGTCAATGTCTATGTACGTATCGGTAGCGTGTATATGTTCGACCTTCGATAAGATCTTTGTTGGATTTTGAAAAGGAATGTTTCAAATCGAATTTACAAGGGGAACGAAAGACTTGTACAATGTCGTTCAATGAAGGTTGATTAATTATACTTCGTAAATAAGATATATACAATCGTTTTTTTGTTGATCGTAAAACAGCATAACGAGTTTGGTTTCCCCCTCAAAATTTCTAATAAATACAATTAAGCTTGTTTTAAATGCATACGAGAAAAGATGAATTTTAACTTTCCTTGGCATAAAAGTTGGCGAATCCAACTGATTGTGATTTTGAATGATGCTCAACTGAAATTTAAAAAATTAGAATTGTAGGATATGATGTATTTTATTTAAACGTTATAAATTCAGATTAAACCTACAATTTTTCTCGTTATCTTATAATTGCATAATGCATATATTCTAATGATTGATCGATGCATATGTGTTCTAATACACATATTTTCACGTATTCGTAACAATTAATTAATCTTGTTCAACGTATAAACGAACCAACGGACACATAAACATTAAATGCTGAAACAGTGAAGAAAGTGTGATTTCCATAGAATGCAGGTATTAGCATTTCACAATAATGCGATTTATAACAGAAAACCATTTCTTTCTTAATAACACTTGATTGTATATAAATGTTCCTTAGATAAATGGTTTCTTAACGAGTAGAAAAATGGAAACACGTTATCTCTCTTATGCAATGGGCATTAGAAAGCAGTACATAAGCCACCTTTTATTTAACATAGAATTGCACTCCATTTGCAGCGGCGATAATGTGTGCTAATCACTTTTCTGTTTCTTCCCGAGCTCGATTCAATTTAGTTTGACCGCGTGACGAAACTATTCAAAATACATACCCATACATAAATGCTTTGGTATAACTTTGCAATGCCATATTTAAATATTTTTTTCAATACAGGACGTAAAAAAGACATTACACGCAGTTTTCACAAAGGGAAATTAATCGTCAAGTCGTCCGTTAAGAATTATAACGAGTGCACACAAAAAAAGAAACTGAAAGGTTTTTACAGCACGAATCAGAAGAAATAAACGCAATATAGTAGTTTTCCTTCTCCTTTTAGAATCGAATTTCTCTCAATTTCAATCCAAATAAGCGCTTATATATATATATCCCATCAATCGCACTTTCTTTCACGAATATAGCCCCGACTATACATAGACTATATCCGCTCCATAGCCAACGACGAGACAAAAAAGAAAAAGAAAGAACAGCCTCCCAACTTTTTCCTCGAATAAATCTCCGCATTCAGCAAATCGTTCGCTCAACTCTCAATTTAACGAGTGTTGCACTAACGCACGCGCGCGGACTTGCTTTGGCTGCTCGTACGTCATGGGAACACAGACACTCACACACACATATATAGGTATATACACTCGCTAATTGGTATTTAATTGTTGGAAAGGTAGTATAGAGGCATGCCAGACGTTGTGTACCCGTAAAGAGCGCAAAACTGAAACGAGCGTGTATACGTACGAGGAGGTATTAAAATATAGCGAGCGAGCGGTTCGACCTAATTTTTCGGCAAAGCGTATAGCCGTGAAACGAGGCGTTTCGTGACGATGTCTGTGCGCGTATAAAATCCGCGAGTATATGTATGTGTGTGTGTGTAACGGGAGCTTTCAACGTTCAATGACACGCCGCCACCGTCGTCGTCGTCGTCGTCGCGATGGTTTTTCTACTTTCGATATATATATATATATATATATATATGTTGCATGTACATAATGCCGCGAGAGAGACGGCAAATGACAAACTCGAAACGGTACATTGTTATTATGGCTGTTGCTGCGTATGTGAGGATATGTGACTGGAGCGTATGCGCATTTTGTTAAATGTTTTATAATATGATGTACGCGGAGGGATGAGAAAAGGGACATCGAGAGATTTATATTTTATCGTTATTTTGTGTTTTAACGTTCGATGCTGTTATGCACGGATATTTTATTAGTCTTTATTTATTTATAGGTTGGTCAATGTCATAGAAAATACTGTATTCATATTTTATGATGTATCTTTTAACCGCAAGCTCGCTAAAATACCGTTATTAGAATTGTCCACTGTACTAGATTTATTTTTAATGAAAATTTCTAAAGAAAAAAAGAATTCCAACGCTAATTATATAATACACACAGAAAGTTTTTTCCATCTCAAAATTGCACTTATATACCTATACCAATAAAGAAAATGTTAACCCATTCGTTAAATAAAGACCGGCCATTTATCACTCCATGACTACTGGTGGAATTATAACAATTTACTTAGGCAATACAACAAGGAATCGCAACAGAATTCTCGCATAAAAACTCAGCTACGTCAATACAGCCCAACCAATTGACTCGCCACCGCTAAAACAATTAGCGGCATTCGCATCGACGGAGCCCTAAATAAATTCATCAAACACACAGCACATGTCACAGGCAGCTCGACGTCCGACGTAAATATATACAGTTCAACTGGATCGCGAGAGTTTTGTCCCCGTTATAGAAAGTACCTCTCGCACTGGGAATCGCCTGGCGCGGTAATCCGATAAAACTATATGATGCAAATGCGGCAATATACATCACTGCGCACAGACTATCTTTCGCGCAGTGTATATAATATCGTCTTACGCGCGCGCGCGCAAAAGTAAAGAGATGAAAGTTAATAGTATATAAGGGGTAAGAAAATCGCCGAGGTGCAGAAAGTGTGTGCGTGTATATATATATATATATATATATATATCGATTATGCTTGTGCGCGCGGCACTGTAATCTATTCCGCGTCAGATCCACAGCTCCTTTTACGTAATATATAGCAGACAAAGGGAAAGCGCGCGAGAGTACGTAGCTGCGAGGCAAGAAAGAAAGAGAGAGATACATAACCTTGAGTGACGATATACCGAGTTGGCTTGTCGTCGTCGTCCGTCGGTCGGTCGTCGAGTGTAACGAGTTCTGTCTTTGCGACCGATAACGAGCTACGGTAACACGCGCACCACTTGCGAAGGTCTTTTGAAAAATCGCGGTTCGAGAAAATCGAGGGGAATCGACGACGGATGCCAACGAGGAGAGCGTGTGCTTGTCTCATTAGGGAATTTTTGGAATATTTTCACGAGGAGGAAATCGTTATGTATTTCTAGGCATAATTGTTGGGGAAAAGACTGCGGGTCTGGTTAGTTTAGTTGTGAGCTGGATTTGGATTGTTTTGTATACTTACTCGAGACTTTGATGAATATTTCCATTGGAGTAGAATATAATATTTATGAAAGGCAAAGATATATTTAGTATGCGTGAACGCGTTATTTTAACAACATGCTCGGGATTTATTATCCTTTTTTGTATCTTAAATTGTCGTTTCAGCAATTTGAATTTACAAATTCTATTTTTGCGATTATCAAATAGTTCTCGATGAAAAATTAATGGATTTCTTAAAACACAACGTGATTTTATTAAAACGAGTGTATTAAAGCTAAGTTAATGATCCATTAAAGGACACATAATGCAACTGCGATTTTATGAAAGAGCCAAGGCTGAACCGTAATTAGCGAAATCGTAATTATTAGATAAATTAAGTATAAATAATTACATAATTATTTAAAAGTCACCTTTACTCAATACTTAGTTTGACACAGAAAATTAATGTGTAAATTTTATAAGACAACAGAATGTTGAGTTATTTCTCGAGTGATGATGGACTTAATTAATGATATAATTAATTCTTGAGCTACACAGCTTGTGCTTACATGCATCATATCTTATAATTCACAGTACGTACGCAGCATACACTAGAATGTGGGAAATTTAACTTTAAAAATTTCCTTTATTTCGTTCAATCTCGATTATTAAAAAAGACTATTCGTTAATTAAGGATTTTTTTTATGATACGAGTACCTATGCATTATTACGAGCCCGATATTTTTAACCAATTTCATGAAAAAAAAAAAATTCTAGTTTGCGACTATTATTTTCGGTCGATAAGAAGTGAAACGAGCGAAGATAATTGCGGTCACAGAATATATTACTTGCCTACCACTTGAACTTGGTTATACAAAATGTACAAACTGCGAATTATTTCATTAAAGAATGCAATTTATCAAGTCTGAGAATATCATGTAATATGTGAGGAATTTCTTCGCCCTCCTTATTCAATCTACAGAAAATAAATTTTCTTATCGTAAAACATTAGAGTAATGATATAATGCCGCACCGCAACTAACATAGCATTATCATTGCTTCGCGATGTTGATACGGACAATAAAAGAAAAAAGAATGTAAATTGAGTGTTATGCTGTACGAAACTTTAGATATTACAATGATGGCGTTTAAATGAAATTGAGTCATTAAATAATACTTATATATAGCATGAAAAGCTATTATATTATTAATTTATGTAAATCAATACTAAAATGAACGAATTTTTCTAAAAACTCCGTAATGTGCTATAAAGTTTATATTAAAAATGATTTTATTGTCCAATTTTAAAATTTAAAATCCAAAGCTCAGCTAAGTAATAATCGATATATTTCATATATCAGATCAATATTAATAATTTATGATCGACAAAGTATTTATTCATTAATATCGATTTAGGTATAAATTAAGTCAATTATTACTAGAAAACAAAACAGCTACTTGATGTTGAATATGTGGAGAAATAAAAACCAGTACAAGTCGTAAATTAGTTCTTTATGTACATATCGTATTTATTGCTTGCACAAAGACCTTTACAATATATATTCACATCATATAAATCGTCTTTGTATATCTGTCATACGTCACTACTACGTATATTATATATAATCATTTATATTTTCATATTTATATTCTGCAACATTATATAATATACACTTGCTCCTTTTGTACATGCAAAGAACGAGGAAGGCACGTTGCGGTATTCTCTCTTCTCATGTCAATTCCCGTCCTTTCATAAGCGTGTGGTGGTTTTTGTTCATATACATTATAACATAATCCGCTATTATAGCCGCTATTAACGCAATAGCCGGTCAGTCACACGCGTCGATTAACTTTCGTGGGTAATACAATATATGCAAAAGACAAAAATTGCGAATACAACAATTGAAAGTATATTTATTTATTATCGGATGAGTCCACGCTCTTGTGTATATGTGCAGTTTGTCTGTGATACTCGTCGCGATGTCTCGCTCGCACAATGTATAATTAAGGATCGTTAATTCGATATAGATATTTTTCATTGTCGAGGAATAATATTATTTCGTAATTTCTATACTGCGCCTGTGGGTATACGCAGTCTTGTTAATCTATCGAGAAGTCTAGTTCGATGCAACCAAAATTATTGTATTGTCGATAAAACGTCATTTCATTTCCAATGTTACTTCTGTGATTAGAGAGATAGGCGCGAATCTGCATAATTAAGAACGTTTTAATAATTATAAATAAATAATTCATTGGTATTCTCGAGAGTATTATATTGCAAGAAGCACAGCAGCTACATTCCTCATATAGTTTTCATTAAAAAAAAAAACACAAAAATGCACCACCGAACGAATTGGAAAATCTTTGCGTCTTTTACATTTTCAAAGACTCGGAATATAATGTAACTCGATTTTGGTTGCATCGTTTAAAAGGGACTGTTTTAAAAGTACATATACAAAAAAGAGAAGACAAAGTAAAGAGAAAAAAAATTAAGTAACAAGAATACAAAATACAGTGTATATATTCCTTTCACTCAATGAAAAATACATCCTGTAAAGTCGCTTAAATCGCTAATAAGTTTAACATGAGTCTATTCTTCGCGAATACTCCCAATGGCACATTCCTGGTTGCGTGTTTTCCTTTTTTTTTTATTACTCTTCGCACTCTTTACTTTCCACTTTTCCAACATATCCATGAAATCCGTTTCGCGATACACATCTAACCGTGTATTTCTCTCTCTCTCTATATATATATATATTTCCTTTTATATAAAAGTTTGTCTTCGAAACTCGCGCGCAATTCGAAAGCCGATTCGAACTTGTCGTCGAGTTTGTATATATATATGTATATATACGTGTATATATATATATATAAAATGCATATGTGTAAGAGAACACTTCTGCGACTCCTTTCTAACAAGCTTGCGGTGAAAAGGACAGAAGTGCGTGCAGTTGAGTGCATGTGTCTGTGTATGTGTGTGTGTGTTTGCGTGTGTTTAAAACGAAACACGATCGAGCGCTCGGACGCGAGAGAAAAATCGGGTAATATATGGCCTTGTACAGAATTTATAATGGATATATAGGAGTAACGTGAAACTATTCTCTCTCTCTCTCTCTCTTTCTCTCCCTGCAAAAGAAAATATATCGAATACTCATGCGATTTAAGCATAAATTATTCAATCGACTAAAAATCAATTGTTAACTAATATGGTAATATATAAGATAAAATTTTTGTGCGCAACAATGCACATCACCGATAAGAATCTGCAACAGTTTACTTATTTACGCAGCTTTTTCTCTCGCTTATATATATATATATATCAAAGACCGGGGAAGAAAATCCTGTGCTTTTATACAATAAATTATTGCGGAACCGCCTCGACAACTGTTCACACGTAACGCCGCTTGTCGACGTCATTATTGTTGTATACACCACACGCACATATTATGTGTGTGTGTATGTAGTCGAGCATAGAGCGCACGTGCGCTTACATATAATGCGCTCCACTTTTTCTGGCACATGTGTGGTCTGATTGTGCGCCGTTTGTAAACGTCGAAAAAAATGAGAACCGACGTGAATCGAGTGTCTCACGAGTCGCGGAGCTACGAAACTGCGAATTACCCGTGCACGCGCGTACCTATATAATATAGTTTATACAGCTGCATTTCATTACGCTTACGATGTGAGTTAACGAGATTTTTTGAATGATTGTTTAAAACCAAAATAAAAAAGAAGGTTTTGATCGATGTGTCTCGGCTATTTTTTTTTTTTGTTTCACAATATCTCAACGCGTCAGCAGCTCGTCAACGCAAACAACGGTTCTCCAGCTTCGAGACAAAAAAAAATAATGAAATACACGATGAACGGAGAGGTTTCGCTCGCCTGTATATGCAACGATACCAACTAGATGTAAATAAGCGCCGAGCGTGTACGTCTGTTGCGCCACGTAATCCACGAAGATTCCCCCCCGTGCCGCGGCGTCGTCGCGAATTTCACACTATCGGGATCGTCGAAGCGCATCGAGGCAAACGAGCTGCGCTCCGAACATTTTGAACGCTGATGCACCATCGCTGCCATGCAGAGAGAGAGGGAGAGAGAGAGAGAGAGAGAGGGAGGCCAAACCTTTCTCTCTTTCACAATGAGCCGCGCGAGAGAGACGATCTAAGTTCGAAAGTCGCGACTAACATCGCCTATATACCTGTATATACGAAGCGATGTGGATGTATATAATTGGGAAAAATGACGATTGGGTAAATGCGAGTACGAGGTGATTACCTTCTCTCTCTCTCTCTCTCTCTCTCTCTCTCTCATTCTGCCTACTCAACGGTTCATCTGTATATGTATATATACGCTTGCAGTAAAGAGAGAGAGATAGAAAGAGAGAGAGAGAGAGAGAGAGAGAGATGGCTGGAACGGGCGAGAAATGGATTCTCTTTTTATATCCATCGCGCGGCGGACACTCGTAATCGAATATTTCATAAAAGTTTTTTGCTGAAACTCGCGCGCGCTCGCTCGCAGAAATTAGACATTCCACTCGCTCTCTGCCTATGTACTTCCTGGATTATATTTACAGGGTCCTTTCCTTGCGATCCCCCATTCTCTCCCTTTCTCTCTTACTCTTTTTGCACACCTCTGTCCGCGCGTGTGCGTGTGTGTGAGATATACATTTCGTGAAAAGCATCCGTCGCCGGGTGTCTCTCTCTCTCTCTCTTTCTCTTTCGCGAAGCTGTCTCTCTTTTCTGGAATACGTATAGGAACATGGTGAATGGCGCGTGCACTTTCTACATCGTGTTCCTGTTTCTTCTCTCTCTCTCTCTCTCTCTCTCTCTCTCTCCCTCTCTCCGTCTCTTTCTCTGGCGTTTTTTGCGCATCTATATCCTTCTATACAAACCAGCCGCGTACATAGCGGCTGCTGCGCGCTTTTGCGGCCGTTCTCTCAGTCCATGTTTTCTCGTTTTCCCTAGGATAAACTGTTCTGTTTTTTTCTTTTTCTTTTTTTTTTAATATATTTAAATTAGATTGTGCGATGTAAAATGTTTATAAAGAATTTTCGCGTGTTTAGGTCTTTTTTTTAAGTGTATGTAGCGCTTTTGTTGCTGCGGATAAACGATTTTCGGTTTTTGGTTCATTTTCGTTTACTCGCGAATAGAGAATTCAATCATACATACAAGTAGTATTGAAAATACAATGTGCTGAAATTTTGCGATACTTTTTGGTCGATCGAAGGAATATTAAATTCGTATAATGTATCGCGTATTAAATAATTATCTTTGCCGTACAACGTGAAAGGCTACGTATCTTTTCTAAACTGATGGCCGGCTGTTAACATTTTACTGATATATATCTATCTCTCTCTCTCTCTCTCTCTCTCTCTCTCTCTCTCTCTCTCTCTCGCTGTGCCTTAATGACGTGTGTATGCATGCACATACCACGTGAGCGCCGTTATGTAAATACTTAAATGTACGTGCTATATAACTGTTTTTGCGCGCAGTTAAAATTCTTTTAGCGATGCTATATAAGTATTTATTATACACATATACGATCGACACTTGCAAAATATATAACTTTTAACACGCCGAGGCCGTGCAGCTTGGTGACTTTGCACAAATGCACTTATAATGTGTAACATCCGTCGATGCATTTCAAGCCTTCGCAAAATCAAATCGTTACAGTGGATGAAAAAGAAAAACTCCGCTTGTGAACACCTCCGTTTTTACATGCTCGAATGATGTGGAAACCAACGCACATCGCGCGCGGCATTGTGTCGCACGAACCGACAGAGATCGCTCGGCTCAAACGTATATATATATATATATATATATATGTGTATATCGGTGAAACCCAATAGGCATCAGCCGCGATCGACAATCCATATAGCCGCTGTATAACTCGCGGCTACACTGAATTCCCTCGCGAACGAGCCCGTGTGCATATGCACGCGGCGCGCATTCCTGGCCACGCGATTTTTTCCGCCACTCGCAGCAGCAGCGGGAGCGCATATAGGAGCGCGATGTCGAAAGGGGGTCGAAAAAAAGGGAAGCCGGCTCTAAAACAGTCGTGACTCGCGAGCGCTTGCGATCTATAAAAAGGCCCCCGCGCTCGCGCTCTCTCTCTCCTCTCTCGCCGTTAAAAAAAACCACCGTTAGCCTAACGTTTCGTAAAGGCCTGCATACACACACACACACACGCGCGCGCGACGCATACGCAGAGCGGATCGATTATACATATACATGCACGTGCAACAGGCACGATATCGATGCGTCCGTACATATACGGCGAGTGCGTGCGTGCAGGAGACTGCGCGTTTTTCCTGTTTTTCCCTCCCGGTTCCGACAAAACCAGAGGGACACAAAGCGAGGAAAAAGGCGAAAAAACCGGTTGATCGAGGTGAGAGAGAGAGAGAGAGAGAGAGAGAGAGAGAGAGAGAGAGAGACGATTGAAAAAGCTGCTGCTGCTGCTGCTCGACCGCGATATGCAAAGCGAGCGCGCGCCTCTTCATCGACGCGTCCTCTTCTTTTCGCGCATGCGGCACGATCCTCCATTAAAAGCCCCCTCCCCTACTAATGGCGCAATCCCGCTCTTTGCACCTCCGGCTATAGTTTCTCGAATTAAGCCGGTGACGAATGCCAACGCGGCAGGACGACAAACTAATGCTAAAGAAGTTTCTTCCCTTTATTCTGTTTTTTTTTAATTTTTTTTTATGCGAGAGGTGAGTGTGTCGTGTATATATACCATTTATACTCGCGAGGACGAGCGATAAATATCTCGCTACAAGGACGATGTCGCGCAGACAAGTTTTCCCGATGCCACGAACGAAAATAAAAGAGAGATATCCACGAGCGGCTTGTAAAAATGTATTAAATTAGAAGCTGTGGTTGCTGTTCCTTTATTTTTTGGCTTTCGCCCGATGAATGAATAATGTCAAGGATAATCTTGAGATTCCGAGAAAAATGCATATGAGGGGTTTGGGAGTTGTATATATAAGTTAATGATTTAGATATACACAAGTACCGAAATAAAAGGCCGAGCTATACCTTTTTGGCGAAGATTAGTTTTTAAAAAGTTTAATAATATTCTCTGCAAAACAGTATATGGTACAGTGAACAGTTTACATCTCTCGATCGATATCAGCGCGTTGCGCAAGGATTCGTGTTCTACTACTTAATTTAACTATCGCGTATACAGCACATAATACATCTAGATATTTGGCAATTCAAGCGCAGCCGGCAAATATATAATAATGATATACCGTCGATCAACCAGGTGTCGCAAATTCAGCACGCGAACCAAAATGAACCGCAATCTGCAGCCGTCGGAGTCAAAGGAAAACGAACCATTCGCAAGGATAATAGCAAACAAAAGTAAACGAATACGGAAGAACATAATCGAATATCTTGAAGCACGTCCTCGGGCGTAGATGGCGTACGGATGATCCAACGAAGGCCGCTCACCTCTGCGCTGAATTCCTTTAACGAGGTCTGGGCCTCGGCAGTGGCTGCGGATGCTGCGGGTAATGCGCGCCGCCGCCGCCGCCGCCGCCGCCGCCGCCGCCGTTGCCATTCTTGGCGGCGTGCTGCTGCATGAGATGAGCCGCTGCCCTGCCGTCCAGCATCATTCCGTCGTCGAGGCTCAATCCCGCCACCATCTGGGCGATCTCCCGATCCTTCTTCTCCTCCTTGGGCGAGAGTCCCGGGGATCCGGCACCGTTCTGCTGCTGTCCCGCACCGGCGAAACCGAGGGACGCTAGGCTCCCGTGGCTCCTGCTCCGGTGCTCCGCCCGTATGCTGTAAGAAAAGGCTCTCTCGTTCAGGTGACCCTTACGCCGATAAATTCCCGTACCAAAGCGTGACTCGTTCTCCGGGCTGTCCGAGGCGCGATGATGATTGTGGTGCATCCCGTCGATCGGTGGTGGTGGCACGCTTAGATCGGCATGCGAGGCGGCCATTCTTCGCGACTGGACGCCCAGAGTCGAGGAGTCCATGCCGTCCTGGGGATGATGGTGTTGTCTCCTGCCGCGGTTCCCGGTCGTCCCGTAACCACCTGGATACATGGCGGACGGAGGTGGCGGCACCACCGGCAGAGGAGCGTAAACCGGAACTATGGGAGCCGCCGCCGGGATCGGCCTGATTCCGCGCGGTGGATGGTGATGAGCCTTGCGAGGTAAGGTAGCCGCTGGGACCAGGAGAACCGGGCCGGGTCGGGCCAGTGTACCGGCCACGGATCTGCTGCTCGGTGCCATTGGATGATAGCCGTGCGGTGGCTGTTGCTGCCTGATCGGGTGTCCCAGGGTGTGGTGTCCGTGGCCGTTGGTGTACATGGCGGCCTGGCTGTGATGGTGCTGTTGCATCTGCATCTGCTGGGCATAGTGATGCTGCTGCTGCTGCTGCTGCTGCTGCTGCATCTGGTCGTCCTGCACCGTTCGATTCTTCAGTTTTTTCAACTTTTTGTTGGCCTTCTTCCTAGACGAGGAGTTCGACTCTTCCATCATGAGCGGCTGGGTGGGCGGTGGCGGTGGCGGCGGCGGCGGTGCGATCAATTGACGCGGCCGCGAGCCCTTGGTGCTGCGAAGCGTACCTTGCTCCTGGTACAGGCCGTCTATCTCGTCCCTGCCCTTGGCCCAAACCTTGTGATTCTCGTCCCCGTTGTAGAGGCTGCCGCCGTCGTCGTTCGACGCTGTCTCGAGCTTCGAATTTGGCGAGCCACCGTTGGTCTCGGCCAGGGTCGTGCTGGATCCGCCCAACGTGTGGTACAGACTACTCGTCGACTGATTGTGGTTGTTGGTCGGTGTCGAGATCCCGTTGCTGTTTGGCTCGAGGCCCTTGGCGAACCGACTGTCCGCGTAGGCGTGAAAGCAACATCGCACCAGAGCGTTGGCCGCCATGTCGCGCTTGCAGATAAAGGCATGGCACTCGAGGACCTTGATACCCGTGGTCCTGCGCAGAACCGCAGCGAACAGAGGTGGATGATTGGCACTGGGGGTGCGGGCGAACGGCGAATCCAGGGGGAAGAACCGCGTGGCGTTGGTGTCGCCGCTGTTGCCCGCCTTGACGTGACGCACCGCGGCGCAGTAGTGCAGCGCCTCGATCGGGAAGAACCGAGTCACCTTCTTGCGGTGCTCGTCCACGTTCTCCAGGAGTAGACCGTTGCTCCAGACACTGAGCCAGGAGTCTATGCCGCGGGCACCGAGTGCGCCTTGCTCGGGATAGAGCTCGCGCAAGGGCTCCTGCACACCGAGTAGACCCTCTTTACTGGCGTGTGGCACGGAGCTGCCGAGATATAGGACACGGCAACGACAGTAGGGAGTCGAGGAATCCTGGTTGGCGCCCCTCATTTTTCCTTTTGCACTTTGCGATCGGTGTGTGTGTGTGTGTGTGTGTGTGTGTGTGTGTTTATTCTTTGCTGCGGGGAGAGCTCACCTCGCGACGCAATGTAACCCGAGCCAGGTCATTCACACTGAGCCTCCTAGCCTAGACCCCCTCTTGCTGTCTCTCTCCTCTCTCCTCTCTCTCTCTCTCTCTCTCTCACTCTCCGTGGCGCGACGGCGCTCGCCTCCTCTCCGCAGCAGCGATCTCTTGAGCAAACCCACAGATGCAGGCGCGAGCTCCTTTCACCTTTCGCGGATGGAATAGGTGGTGGTACTGCTACGGCGCTCACCCGCTGGCCTCCTCCTTACATGTACACACACACACACCAGTAGTCCACCAGCCGGGAGTAGCTGTACGCCAGGTAGTTACCGCTCGACTACAGTCACCAGCAGGTCGGGAAAATTTGGAGGATCCTCGGGTATGCCAGTGGATCCTTCTTAGCCCAGACCGGGCTCACAGACGCGCGCGACCTCTCGGTAGCAGCGTTGCCGAGCATATGGAGATAAGTGGAACGACTTCTTGGGTACCATATCACGAAGCTACTTGCCAGGCTGCGGCTCTCTTTCTCTCTGGAGGCGCGCGTACGCGAGAGAGAGAGAGAGAGAGAGAGAGAGTCTCGAGGTCACGGCGGTACCGAGCTCCTGCCGATGCTGCGATGACGACGACGACGACGACGATACACTCACAAACGTACTCTCGCGATACACCACTTTTTCTTAAGCGTGACACACGCGCGTGTTGCAATTGTATCTGGACGACGCGAACTTTCTATATATATGTATGCATAGGCGATATCGAAACCCCCCAGTCGATTAAAGAAATGTATAACTGCTGGACGTGAGCAGTTAGCAGCTGTGTGTGTCAAGAGAGAGAGAGAGAGAGAGTCACACACGCATATACGCGTATAAGACGGTCGGTCGGAGGTGATATCCAAGGCGTTAGACCATTATGGCCGCCTGCTTCTCGCTTGCCATCCAGCGCCGACTGCCGCGGCTTCGAGAAGAGCAGTCTACGGTCTTCCCCCACTCTTGGCGTTTCTTTCGCTCTTTCCCTCTCTGTCTCTCTGACGCGTACCTATGTAAGGGCTTCCTCCTCTTTCCTTCTCTCGCTCCTTCTCGCTACTTCGGCCAGCCGGTTCTTGCTGCCGCCACCGCTCGGCTATACGGGTGTCTTTCCCTGCGCGGCCTGTGCGCTCCGTATAGCGCGCGCCTTCCCTCACCTTTTTCCCACCGCCGCTGCGGATGAAGCCTGCGGGTGCCCGCTAAGCGCGAGCCGCGGAGTCGGCGGTACGTACACACACAGTCTCGGTCCGCGTACAGCAAAGCGTTGTATCAAAGGCGATCGGAGGCAGCGGTCGCAGCGCCGAGCCTTGGAATTCGCCGGGGGAAATTATATTCGAGCATGTGCGTGCACACACTCTTTCTCTCTCTCTGTATGTATGTATGGTGGATCGTGGAATCCGCAAGGCAGGGAGAGATATAGGCGCGGCCCTCTATCCTGGATCCGCTATAGATATATATATGCACCGCCGTGTCCTATTGTCGCTTGCGGATCCTTTATCGGAGCCCTTCCTCGACTCTGCACTTCGTTTTGTATATATATATCTCCAATCGCGCGCCTTATTTAGCGATATACTCTCGGACCGCACACGCGCACACTGCTGTATATAGTCACCGTATATGTATACATATATCCCTGTATGATCCTTAATGAAACTTTTCTCGTTGACAAAAAGAGCTCGTAAGGATGACGAAATCGGATGCTGGAGAGGAGGGCGGACTGGTCCCCGCTGGAGCACGCGTTCTGCACAATATATATATATGTATGTATATGTGTATATATATATAATGGTCGAAAGTACAGAGCGCGAGAGCGCGCGCGCGACACACACTGCAGCAACACCACCACGGGTCTCGAGACGACGGCGACACGAAGAGGTTCCGCTCCTAACTGAGAGGGCATACGCGGATACACGGGCTCTCTGCGATGGCATCGACGTCGACGCCGTTCTCTCTCTCTCTCTCTCTCTCTCTCGCTCGGGTCCCAGTCCCAGGTAAACTCAGCGCGCCAGAAGAGGTGGAAGGAACGTGGAACGCCTTTCTCTCTCTCTCGCTCTCGCTCCTTCGCGCAGACTTTGCCTGCTAGCTGTTGCTGCTGCCTCTCGCTCTCTCTCTCTCTCTCCCTCTCTCTTTCCTTCTTGCATAGCTGTTTCTCTCTGCCTCTCGCTCTCTCGCTCACCTGCAGCGCGGACTACTACCTGTCTCTCTCTCTCCTACTGGCCGCGCACATATAGCAGGCAAGCAGGCAGGCAGGTAAAGGCGCGCAGGTATGTAGCGAGGAGCTCGGAGCTGGCGGTGTCTTCTAAGGGGCCCCGCGTTCTATCCGATATTGTCCCTCTCTGTACAGAACCGAGGAATTCTTCTGACCGGTGACGCGTGACGTGAGCGCCTATATATACACTCTTCTGCGGCCCAATTATATCGACCGTGAATCCAAGAAAATGTATAATATCGTCAAGTGTACGGAGATGGTGGGATCGACGTCGATGTGATTTTTGTATATATATATGTACACGCGAGGTCCGGTTATAGCGGGAGTATAGGTGAGGCGATTTTAACGCGAGATCCTAATACTTTTCGGCGTGAACACTGCGCGCCTTGTGTATATATAGAAATTGGTCGCGAGATCGCGCGCACTTCGTGGTTGTTGTCGCGGTCGCTCGTTCGTTTTGTATACGCTTTGGTGGAAGCGTTCTGTGCAGCCGCTTCACCGATAAAATCGAAAAATATTCAGTGTTTAAGGCTATATCTTGCAGCTCCTTGACTATAAGCTGAAATTTTTTCGCAGTTTTTTTTTTGGTCGCGACGATGCACACCTCGTTTTTTAAATATAATAGATATTTATAGGTTTTACAAATCATTAAGTTTTATAATTAATTATAATGTAACGAAGTATGTATCAATTTACTGATTCATAAATAGAAGGAATTTTTTCATAATTCTAGAGAAAGATGAGGTGTATACAAAAGAATTGTTTGCTTTAAACGCTACATAATCATAGAGCATTCAGTGTGTATAATTCAGGAAACAAGGCAAACCTCCTGTATCGTTTGAATAAATTAGCCCGTAGATTAGTATTAGACGATAAAGGGACTCGGTATATACACACAAACGTCGACACATACCACAAAGGGAAGTGAGAGCGACGGATGCGTGAAACAGAGAGAGAGAGAGAGAGAGAGAGGGACAAGAATGGAAATTCGAGGTCTCGAGGTCAGGACGTCTCGCGCGCGCGTTTTATATATAGGGAAGTGCCTCGCGCGCTCGTGAGACGCACCTGTTTAGCCGTCGTCCACAGGATCTCGTATCTGTGTGTGTGTGTGTGCGCGCGCGTGTGTGAGTATGTGCAGGTTCGTCTTTAACCTGAAACTGAATCCTTGACCCCCCCACAAGACGATGATGCGCCTCCTCCGACGCCTCGCAATGATACGTCTGTCTGTGTGTGTCTTTCTCTCTCTCTCTCTCTCTCTGTGTGTATGTGTGTGTGTGTGTGTGAGTGTATTTTCATCGGATTCTTTCCTTCTCTCTCTCTCTATCTCACGGTTCATTCGTGTTTATATCCGCTGGATTTTATTCGCGTCGCGCGTGCGAATTTTTGACCTTGCGTCCAGCGCCTGTTCCTTTCACAATTTCGCGGTGGTTATATAGGTACATGTATTTTGCCTGCACGCCGGATCTGCCGATCAGAATACGCTTCTTCTTCATTTCTTTTTTCCTTCGCTGCTGTAATAGGAATACACGATAATGCATTTGTAGGAGAACAATAATTTAGGAGAATCTATTTATTCCAGCTTTAAGTTCTTTGGTTGATTGGAATCTGATGTTTTATATCGTACCGAATATATATATATTTATCTTTCGGTATTGAAAGCACGGAATTCAGTGCAATGAAATTTTCATTACCATATTACAATTTGTAAATATTTTACTTCATACTTTCTCATCGGATATTTATGCGTTGAGCAATAAATAAATTAGAAGATCTCTAATCGGTTTAAAAATACACTCACGAAACTCCTATGGCAGAAACAAATACCGATGCGTAATTCGAATGAATCATTTGGCATGTTAGTCACACACCGCGTCGATGTGCATATATACGCACACACACTCGCTGTTCTATAATTAATTTTTAATTACTTTCTAGTCTTTAACTACCTTAAACCATAAAACGCACCCCGTCCCTTGCCCAATCACAATTATAGCAGACTTTGACGCGAGATCGTTAAATTAAGGGTGGGTCATTAGCAGCAACTGAATCACCTCCGCAGTACAAAACTACAACTAACTCGATTCGCGCAGCGTCTCCCTATATATATCAATTATATAAAATCCTCAACGAAGATCCGACTAAAACCACCCATTAAAACGTCCTGCAGTGTGCCGCAAGACGTGAAAAAAAGTCCTCTCCGTCGATATATACCGCATCGCTACAGCCGCGAACATCAATATATATAGGCGCGTAACTCGCGAGAATCGTGTGACGCAAGGCGTCAACTTTCTAAAAAGAAAATGTTAATAATTCTGTCTCTCTCTCTCTCTCTTTGTCTCTCTTTAAGAGCGATCGAACCGAACCCTCGTCCACACATGAAAGCTCTTTTCTATATATATACATCGCACACAGAGTTAGTGAGGGAATGCGAAAGATCGCTCCCAGCAATAAAGTATCGGCATCTAGGATCTTAGGACCGCGCGCATACCTCGGCGCGTTATATAAAATATACTATTATACCAACGCATATACGTGCCTCTATACGTGTGTGTGTGTGTGTGGCGGTGGCAACATGTCGCACTCTATGATTTACGAGCATGTATACGGTCACACATACGCGCGAGGTGTATCTATATATATATCCGGCCCGATTTTCTGCGCGACTCGCGCGTGTAGCGTGCAAGTAGTGTTGGCGAGAAGCGGCTTTTTGAAACGCGAGCGCGACGCGGTGCGAGAGAGAGAGAGAGAAGTGCAGAGTCGCGTGACCGCGAGGAAGTACACACAGCGATGTCCATGACCGCCGACTCAGCGAGACTTTACTTTTGTCAACCTCTTCAATGCCAAGCTTGTGTTGCGTCTTCCGTATCGCGTAAAGCTTGAGCATCAACTCGTCACAATGGAGTGCAACGTAACGTATAGACTTTTGCAGTATGGGCTTGGGTATTCGTTGTTGATGCGCATGCAATGTTAGATGGAGATTTATGGAATGGTTAATCGGATCGAGGTGGCGATCAATTTAAGAAATGCATTTAATGTATAACCGCGAGTGCCAGTTAGTTTGCAATATATATGTATATATAATTACCGAATCAAATACCGTTTGAGAATGCAGAAAATCCAAAGCTTGGTATTTAAATTATCGCTATAAACTCGTTTCAATTTATTCAACCAATTGGAATCATCAGCAAAACTATATATATACAAACTTCAGCAACGTATGCATCTTCTGTGTAATAAATAAATAATCTATTAATAATCATGATCGCAGAGCCTTGAATATACACTCGATACTGCATCGTCGCAAGTTTTATTTTTATAATACGCATTCATCTAGCGTGCCGAACCTTCTGAATATTTTTCGCTGCATGATTTGCAACTTGTACTATACGAAGAAGAAAAAAAAGAAAGGAAAAAAAAAGAAACTTTAAACACTGGGAAGGCTCGGTAATGACCAAATTGAGACCCCTGGATATGCTACTAAAATCGCGAAAACGTTTATTATTATATATCCCAACGGCTCGACAGAGAGAGAGAGAGAGAGAGAGTATACTAGAGAGTAGTAGCTCGCTCGTATCTCTCGCAATGCTTAATTTTCGTTTCAGGGTCAACTTCCAAGCGCAATCAGCAAAACAAAGCCATGCGCCACGTCTCCGCTATATACCAAAGACACCGTCTGACTGCAGCAGCAGCAGCCGGTGAATTCGTAGAAAGTATCAGCAAAAAAGCCGCAGAGGAAAATGATAATTATGCACTTAATCTCACACACTGCAATCTCTTTCACAACATTCAGGCAGCTCGCATAAAGACTCGGATTAAAAACCTCATCCTCTCTCTCTCTCTCTCTCTACTATAATCCCACCCATAATTTCACCCATCAGTCAACTCAAACTCTTACTCGGTTATATACATATACATATACCATAGGTGTATGTACAATAATAAGCCATGTCGCGATTCGCGAAATAAAAAAAAGGCATAGAGGAGAGGAGGTCGTTTATAGTATATAGAGAAGCCAGCCGTGGGAATGGGAGCTGTATGGGCGACGAGTGCATGCGCGCATTTCTTTTAGAGCCCGCAGGAATGACTTGGATATAGTGTGTGCACTTAAAGCGTACATATGAATTAGGAGAGTTTAAATGGTCCGTACGAGCTTCAGAGATTATGCTAATTTAATTTGAGACACTGGGAATTATTTTTATAAAAGTTCGGAAACGTGTGTAATTTCTTTTTTGTCGCTTTGAGTACTGGCTTGAGTTAATTGGAATGTAATTTTCGAAATTACTTAATTATAACAATAGCAGTTTGTATAGATTTGTAAATTGTTTTAAAGACACGTTTGGGTTTGACACGTAGAAAACTGAATAGAAGAATCTCAATTTTTTTTCAGACGTTGCGCAGTAAATGTAATATTTTCGGTGTAGCATAAGCTAACTCTCTCGGTCAAAACAATACAAAAAACGTTATTCTATTTAAAAAAAAGGTTCAAAATTCTTCCAGCAAAGCTTCTTAAATAATCCAATAACCCAATATTTTGAAACATTTATTTGGCATCGTGGCACCTCATTGAACCGCAGGCGGAAATACACACACACACACACACATCTATTTTTAGCCGTATGCGAATTCCACCAGCGAGATTCCAAATCCAGTAGAACATCGTTCTACAATTGTACTGTTATACGCGGAAATGCGGTACACCGTCTTATATATATACATTCATTTGCAGTGACGGCTATGTACCAGAGTGCTTCTCTCTCTCTCTCTCTCTACTCTCTCTCTCGTACACTCGGCATCCTTGTAATATTATTCAATTTACGCGCCAATAGAGCTCGAGCGTTAAGAATGCTCATTGCTCGTTGGGCCTCGCCTACATATATATATATATATATCTACGCTCGACGCCTTTTTCTTCCTATATAGATTCTTTCGCCGCGTGAGGCTGCGCTTTTAAAAGGCTGCACGTCCCGTCGTCTCTCGTATTTTCCATCGCGAATTATGTGCGCGAGAACGATTGATGACCGAGAATTTTAGCGCTACATATATATATGAAAAAGAATTTTTGTGAGGAAAGGTCGTTAGCCGCGCAGGAGTATTATTCATATATATATATATATATATATCGACACTGCGCTGTAAAATGTTAAAATTTACGAGGTATATATTATTATGGGGTATAGTTTTAATGGCGCTTTAATGGCGTGAGCGCGTGCAGAGCTAATGCGCGACAAATTTGGCGGAAGGGGGAGGGAGGAGGGGTGGGAAAGGTTCCGAATTTTGATGTGTGCAGTGCGCGTAAAATTCGTGGACTGTTGCGTACAGAAAGGATTTGTATATATATATATATAGTGTGTGTGTGTGTGAAAGAGACTGCAGTGCAGATAACTCGCTGACTGGAATCTTTAACGCGAACCACCGGGTTATTAGAATTTATTGTAAAGTAGCAGCAGATTTCGTTAACGATTTGCCGCACGAAAGAGTGCATATAGGCTATTTTGTATTTTTGCATATATATATTTGTAGGCCCAGTGTCTTCAAGTTGCGACAATATTATACGCACCGCGCGGCAATCATATCAAAAGTATTTCGGCAGTATTAGAAATTCATCATTATTTGTCGTGCAAAAGATGCGAAACATATATATAAGGGCTGCTTCGTATAGCTATGGTATTTAATGCGGCCTGCACGTTATTATAAGAGAGGATGCAGACAGCAGCCGCAAGTGCTATGTGCGCGTGCTAATAAAGACCTTAAATATGGCTTTACGTCTTGTTTATGTGTGTGTGTGACTTGTTGCGTTAATAAGGCTCGTTGAATTCAGGAGCGGGGGCAAAAAAGAATCATCCTCTCGTTAATGTAGATCGGCTCGAGGTGTATACGATGTTGCCGCGATCGTGTGGATTAAGATCACGGCGTCGAAAGCGAGGCTGCTGTAACTCTCTAAAGTCCTTGGGGGAAGTAAAATTTTTCGACTGTCTGATAAAAGTGGGGAAAATGCTGGACATTGCGAGTCGCGGTTCTTATATGTGTTGCCTTTAGCATGAATATTCAACCGCGAGAGTGAATATTCATCAAAGGGAGGGAATGAGAATATTCTCGACCTGTACATTTGTCCTTTTTCTTTTCGAATATATGGACTTTCACTTTTTGACGATCGGAACATATATGTACTCGATGAAAACGAATTTCCAATGAAAATCAATTGAGAATAAGAGAAAAAGAAATTCCTTTATCAAATTGTATACAAATCGACGTATACATAATGCACACTGCAGCGAAATCAATTCGAGCATCGGACGCAAAATGATTTTTCTTGTTTAATTGTTTAAACCACCGTAGCGGCGGCCAGAAATTCCGGCGAGTAGTATAGCCACACAACAACAGCAAAAAAAACTAATAAACCACTTTATCGCGATTTCCTCTTACATCAGGGTTCCATTAAAAGCCCCGACGCGAGTGTACGAATATATATATAAAAGCCCCCCGTCGGTGCTTGCCACGCCGCGCGGCACGAAAAACAGCGAAAAAGGCCTACGGCTCGTAAACCAAATTTATGAATATAAGTATATATATATATATACATCTCGCTCTACACACTCCTCTCCCATCTATACACACATATATACAATATACACAACACTGTGCCAAGAGAGAAGGAAAAAAGGAAAAAGATCGCGGCGCGCACTGCCAGAGCGGAATCCCATTATAATAATAATTCGGATATATGAGAGTGGTATCGGTCGGCCCTCTCTCTCTCTCTCACTCAGCAGCGTAATTGCACGAGTGCGGCACAATGTGAAGGCGAGTCGAAAATTGCACTTGCCGTATAGAGTGGCTCCGTGGGAACGGAATTCCCCTCTCGTGCGTCGTCGTCGTCGTCGTCGTAGTCGTCGTCGTCGGTTGGCAGCAGCAGCCGAATTCGACCCGTGCGCCCCACTGCACATATATATGTGGGTCACTGGGTCGTGGATAATAATTACGCGCCGATTCAGACTGCGATACATACGTGTGTCTGTGTGTGTGCATAAGTCTTTTCTCTCTCTTTCTGTCTCTGGTGTTTTTTTGCACAGGTTGGGGGGTATGGAGTATATCGTATGCGCGCGCGCGAATCCTGATTCCATCCGAAGTAGTTGGCACTTACGCGCTTTGTTTGCTTTTTGCGGTGAGTCTTGAGAGCATCGAGATCGTACACGATTGGATGTGCGTTAGCGTGGGATTTGAGCTGGAAGTTTTTGAGACTGATGCGCGCAAGTTTTCCAAGCGGTTGTTATTATAGTTTTCAAACGATAATTTAAAGAATCATTTTGAATAAATATATATTCTCTTATGTCAAAGTGATTTAGAAAAAAATGGCTTTACTTATAGCTAATAGAATTTTAGAGATTTGTTATTAGAATATTTCGACATGCTACGATGGTTTAAGGTATATATATATAAATTGCAAATGTTATTCCAATGCTTTGATTTAGCATAAAAGTTACATCGGCGGTGTATAATGAAACAAAGTGTTTTTATCCGTGTAAAGAAAGAAAAAGAGGGTTACGTCAGACGCGGCTAATAGAATTCTATTTTTTGATGATTTACTCTTGCGCAACCACGAGATTTTCATAAAATGCAAGAATATGAATTAAAAAACCCAGCTATTTCGAGGAGGAAAATTTGTGCGAAGACGTAATTTTCCTCGACACCAGTACTAAAACATTAAAGGCAATAAATTCCTATTCATAATTACATTCGAATGGACGTTACGTCTGTTTTGAACTTCTTTTATTTTCATCTATGCAGGTGGCACAGTTTCTATATATACGTACGTACCGAGTTGCCGGACCGGTGAAATTCTTCGATTAGAAAATTAATAATGATGTAGGTTGTCGAAGCGTTGATCTATTGAGCAATCGCATCGGTAGATTAATCGATTACCACGATTTCTGAAAAGTAACAGCGTTTCCTAATTTCACCTTATTCAGCAATTTCAAAATTCTTGGATATAAACATTGATTTGTCGGTAAAGTAATCTTTGGAATAGTTTATGAACCGCACCAGTCGCGCACGCTGTGATCCAAATCCCAAAAAAGTTATTCCCACGTCCAAACTTTGAAGGATCACCTGAAGTAGCGGCGTCCCAACATAAACAAGCATATATATTCTCATACACACACATTCAGCTATATAGGATTCACTATACCTCACCAAACCAGCGGACACTCGTCCCTTTCATTCCACATCCATCATCACATATATATATATCGCAGTTGCTCGTTACATGTCCCTCTCTCATTGTACACCTGCGACTTCTCGAGCCTTTTTCTTCCTCTCTCGCCGTGCGTCCACTTACTTTTCTTTTTCTTCTCTGGGCAGGTAACAATAATGCAGGCCGCCACTGGTGCTGCTGCTGTTGCTTGGCGCTGTGCATATCGGTCCCCGTTTCATTGGGTAAAGGGATCGATATATACATCGGAAATACCACACCGAGTATATATATAAAATCGGCAAACAGGATCACGCTCGGAGCTCGTTTGAATTATGCGCGCGCGAACTGCGCGTTCATTGGGGGGGGATCGCAGTCGAGCATGACGAGGCGCCTCGAAACTGCATATATATATAGTGGCGGCAGCGGCAATGGCGATCTTGTAATATACAGGTGGTACGTGTGTGTGCGTTTGTAAATGTGAATTCCACGAGAGAAAGAGAGAGAGAGAGAGAATTTCCACATCCTCGTGGAGTTGGGTGCATATATTGCCCGCGAGCTCGTCCATATGTATATATATATATATATATATATGTGTGAAAAGTACCGTTTTGGCAGCCCGAATTCTGCGCGCCGCCGATCGAGCGTCAATTTTTCATCTTTCTCGCGTGCTTCTCGCTGGGACGTATATATATATATACATGTAACCTTGCTTTTCAGTTGCATATATAACTTTCTTTTGACGACGCGCAGCTTTGGGCTTTGGAGTGAGTTTAGTCATTAGCGACTAATTAAACGGTCGCGCTGTCTGTGTTGTGGGTCGTTACCGTGAAAAAGATATTTGATTTATGGATTGCAGCCTGCGGGGGTATACATTAGTTGCGATAATCTATATTTTCATTTTAGACTGAAAATTCTTTTAATAGAGGAACTTGTCATTTACGTTACGCAGTTTATTAATTAGAGCTTCATTTTTATCTATTAATTCCCTACAAAATTCTGTCCAATTAATAACCTATATATTCTTTAATTTCGTCCAATATCCCTAAGTACGTGAACGACTTATCTTTTTTCATGCTCATCCAGTTCAAAAATCAACTAATATTCATTTTCATCATAAAATTGGAAAGTGTGCCCGCGAGTCTTGCATTTTCTTAACTGTCATCGTTAAAGACTTCATTAAAACCTAATGATGAAGAAACAATTATGTCCACTTTATATCGATTATTTTTGCAAATAGAAACCTGCGATTAATCCTTCAATCAAATGCTCAATAAGAAATCAACTTCGATATAAATTTAATGCACTCTTAAAGGCCACTTCTCAATCTTATAAAACGCTCGCAACAAAAAAAAAAACTGCAACAATAGTTCTCTTTTTGCCAAATCCCGCAAATCTGCAGCAACTTGGCAAAAACATATATTGTCTTTCACTCTCGTTAAATGTTTTACCTATATATATATATGCGATCGGGAACAATAAGCCGTATAAAGGCTGCAGCACGTCGATGCGCATCACGCGACTCACACAAGTGCAGATATTCCCTCTCTCGCGAGTAAGTCAAAGCAGAGAAAGAGAGAAGAGTGGAAAGTCGCGCGCGCGATGGAATCCGGCGACTCGCTTTTACGATTGACGACGAGGAGCGCGCGCGCGTGTACAGCTGGTGTGTGCACGCGAGAGCAAGTGAGAGAGAGAGAGATGCAGCTCGAAAATCGGTGCGGTCAACGATTCATTAGCTCGGGCCATTATATATACCGAGCGAGAGCCCGACTGGCACACTTTGTACGCGCCTTTAACTTTTAAACGCTCTGTGTGCGTGTGTATGTGTAAGTGATGCGAGAGCGTGTACGTGGGTATGCGTCAGAGCCGCGCGCGGAGAAAGAAGGAAGTTTTCTCGCTTGTCTATGGAACTGCTTGAGCGAAGTTGACGATCGGACGGGGACTTCCTGATAAAAATACTTTAGTTTGTAAATGATTTCTTTTCTCTTCTTTGCGAGAGGATGTTTCACTTAGCGATACGGTTTGTTTTATATTTTGTACACAACTGTTTGCAGCGAATGTTCACGAAAAGATACGGCGAGTGTTTGCAATAACTTTCTATGCATATAAAAAATTATTGTATCTAAAGATTCATTCCTCCGCATTGGAGCTAATTGCGTTTGGAATATTATATTAAAAATGAATTATGTAAAACACGGTACGGAATAGAAAACGGGAATTATGCAAAGAAACACGAGACAATCTATACCCATCGCGTTCCTTGTTACGCAAAGCCTTTTAAATCGGCGAGTGTATTACATTTCAGAAACTTTGTAAATGATAGGAGCTGGTCGTTTAATGCGATGCATCACTGCGCGCATTGCCTAATATATATATATATATAGCATAAATAACCTGCGCGGTGACCTCATCCGTATATATAAAAAGAAAACTGACCACTTATTGTCCGACTCCTGCGATGATCAATAACCCATAATCGCATACGCAGAAACATTAATTTTTTTTTCTTATCCAATGCCTTTTAATATATACGACTTGTCCATTGAAAAACCCCCCTCGAAACAATTCACGCACCGCGTAAAAATCTAGCTTTCACCCATCGACGACACGACAGCCTTGTCATAACATAACACTGTAAACAGCCGTTCGCGAATAATTATTTACTTCCTCATACACACACACACACACACACACACACACAGAGAGACAGAGACAGGTTGAAGCGATTGGCTCGTTGACACATATATTTATACAGGCTTGTTAAAAAAAACCTCTCCTCTTTGCAGCAGCGGAGGCCGCTTCTCTCTCTCTCTCTCTCTCTCTCTGCGCATATACATATAAAACGCCGAGCGGCCGTGGAACGCGGTGTATATACCGTATAGTAACGCTACTCTCGTCGCGCGGCTATATTTATTCACGATATATATATGTGTGTGTGTGTGTGTGTGTGTGTGCCTGTGTTTGTACATATACACAGGAAGCGTGCAGCTTCTGCGTGCACTCTCCTCCCTTTTTGGTCCTTATATATACCGTCGGCCGCGGCGAAGTTAATAACCCGCGCGCGCTCCTTTTTCCAATATACTTGCGCCCTGAGCGCGCGACTGCACATTGTATACAGCAACTGCCGAGTGTATAATGGTGCCTGTCATACATAAAATTTTGCAAGTTTCTTTTGCTTGTCTATCGGTGAACGATGAATATAAATTAAAAGACATCGATCTGTATTTACGTTCTATATCAAATGGTATAAAGACGCAATACATTATTTGAAAAAAGAAAGAAATGGTATAATGAGTATATTTCTGGTTGAATAAATTGAAAACTATGAAAAGACTTTCGAGTGTGCTCCTAATTAAATTGAAGACTGTTCATAAGTCACGTGCTCCGACATTCTTTTTAAGAACGATATAACATTTTTAACCAATATTCTAAACTAATAATAGAAATTTAGTTTTTATAGCAACTAATATTCAAAAATTATCTGTGAATTACTTTAAAATTTATTTAATATTTTTCATGTTACAAAGACTTATCAATCCAATTTATTTTTTTTTCAAATAAAATCACATTTATAGTAAAATGTGTATGTTATATATATTCTTAATTAGGGTAGTGCTTTTTTAATCTATAATAAACACTTATAAATAAATTTATTTAACCAATTGATTTCTTTAAATATATTCAAAAATATCCATATGATTGACAGTAATACATTGAAAAATTTTAAAACAATTATTAATTTACCTGAAAATGAAGAATCACAATTAAAAAAATTATAAAAGTATTTGATAATACAAATAAAATGACATGTCAAACATCAATGTCCATCAAACCGTTCTTTGATTAGAAATATTTGAAAGAAACACTAAAAAACCGTAAAACTCAATTATCCTTAAAACTTATTAATCAAATTTTTATAAAAAATATACAGTTCTCAAGGTACGAAAATGTTATTTGTACTACTTAAAATTCTGAAAAGATTAGAGCATTTTACAAATAATATTATTATGTTCTCAAAAAATAATAAATCATGATGCTTGATAATATAGCAATTACATGCCGATAATACTCCTAATAGTTCACTAAAAATTCATTGTATTATTTTTAAATATTATATTTGTAACACGAAAAAAATTACAAAATTAAAAAAAGGCATTTTCTTAAATAAAACAAAAAAACACAGTAAATCTTTTGAGTTATTTTTCAGCCGCCAGCCCATAAAAAAACGAATAAAATGAATTTAGAATTTCAAAAATCGGTTCATTCGTCTATAGATACTGATGTATACAAACATACACACATACAAAAAAAAAAATTTTACACCGATTCGAAGCCTCCTCTCGGAGGATGAAATATACATTATTTTCAAGTTCAGTAAAAAAAAAAGTGAAGTGATATTAAATACATAGTGAAGAAAACTTAACACATGTTCTATACACAGCTATAATCGTTTTATTGAAATCCACAAAATAATTTGAAGTACGTTAATAATTCACAAGTCAAGAACTTCACTGACACAGCGTTTGTCAATAATTGGTTCCATTCTTCTCAAACCCGATTTTTATCGTAGATGTAGTACAGTATAGTATAGTATCTTTATTGGCATCAACAACAATATAGTAATAACGATGGCGCCATAAATGGCGCTAAATGCAAATCCATAAATACATTTGAATTTCGATTTACATTTAAATTTCAATTTAGAGTTGCTTTTTCTAATTGTTTTAGATATCGAGCTTGATCGATACAATAAAGTTCGCTACGATAGGTATACATTTGTGATCCATTGTTGACAAAATAGGGGAAAAGGGTCCGTACAATTGCACTTTTCTCAAGTCTCTAAGCATAACTTTTCTCTCGTTTTCCTAAATTTCACATTTCCAAAAAGCATGTTCAATTGTACCGAATTCCTACTCGCACTTACAAAGTTCGTCATCTACAATATGACATCTAAAAAGGCTTACCGTAGATGTCGACGATGTAGTTAATGGCGCCACCTTTCAGGCTCGTGAAATGGAAAGCAATTTTAATATGGTCAGGTCCACCAGTGGTAATTTTGGCAGTGGCACCCTTGTTCCTCTGGTCCCGAGCCTCAACCTGAGCGATGCTGTGGTTGCCGACATAGGTGGTTAATATATCCTCATGGACGACCTAGCCTCTCACGGCTGGCTTTTCAACGATCTCCCCCCACAGCTGCCTGTCACCCGGTTGTCAAACCAATTGTCTGGACTACGTCATTGCGATTGTTGAAAGATAGCTTGTGATAAGACAGTTGAAAGGGTTTTAGAGCTCTATTGCTTTCTGTATTCGTGAATGATAGAATCTTTTATACCGTAGGTAAAGTATCCATACCTTAATTAAAGACACGAGTCCCAACACTTGACTGGGAGATATTTTCTTTCTCGATATCTTCAAAAATTATAAAGATATACATTTAAATCATCCCGTGATGCTTTCACGAAGAGGCGCGAGTTTCCGCCGCTCTGCGACAACTCTCATTAGAATTTGTAATTCTGATCGATGTTCGTTATGAGCCGCGAGAACGAGCAACACGACATTCCACATAGCTCTTTCGAATCTTTATGGGCAACTTTGGAATGTGGGAATATGTATATTTGTATAGGTGTATGTTTGTGTGTGTGTGTGTGTGTGCACGCTTTTTTATACGTAATTTCGATCCGTTTATTGCACTAGAATATAATATAATTATTGAGTAAAGTAGCGCTGCGTTAGACAGTGAGTCATTCTACACAAGGAATATATTATTATGTACTGAATTAATATATCTTCCTAGGGTCTTCGCTTTCCTGTTCTTCTCGACATCTTTTTTATACGAGAGTAAAATAAGCTTTCGAACGGAGTTCATATATAATCGTTAAATCAAAGTTAGCCTTTCTTAAATTTATTTACAATAATTTACAAATCGATTACGAAAGGTGCAGCGCACATAATGACAAAAGGACTTGGAAGCTATTGCACAAAAGCAAATTTTATATAATAACTAAAAACCGATATATTTGTGCAATATTCGACGCATAAAATCACGCACCGCGCGTTGCATCACTCGCGCTCCAATCCTCGACATTTAAACGCAATTCCCAATCGCGCGAGAAAGAAAGAGAAAAAAAAAACACAATCCACGCTCAACCAGTCGACATTCCTGCAAGAACTAAGAAAAAAAAAAACCACATTGCATTTTAGTGCCAAGTTCCCCGGGAGCAATTCGCAAAGCGCACCTTTTGGCTCGCTCTCGACAACGAAAGTTCACGCAACTCATCGGTATGGAAGTCGCTTATACACCACTCGCTTCCCAGGCATTCGTGTCTCTCTTTCTCTCACTCGCTCACCGACGTCCCCTTCCGTTACTCCTTACTCTAATCGGCGAGTATAAGCGCGCACAGGCTCTAGACCCGGTGCAACATGCCACACAACGCACAAACGCGCACTGCCGGATATATAGTGTGCCAGCTTACACAACGTATTATAAGAGGTTGGTGATCTTGCGGGCTCTTGAGTTGCGGAAGTCGGTCTTATTAATTCACGCCCTGCGACGACGCGACGTCCCACGGCCGTGCGGATAATAACCTGTTGTTGCTGCTGCTGCTGCTGCTGCTGCGACACTTCTTTCTTTTTTTTCTTTTCTTTTTCTTTTTTTTTTTCGTCCAAGTGCCGCGCGGCCGCTGCAGTTTTCCGTGCCATTGTTTCGTTTGGCGTACCGGGGGACATTTTAATAATCGAGCTGGACTCGCGCGTTTATTGTTCCGCTCGCTATGCTCTGTGGCTGAAACGAGTGTTTGCCAGTTCAACTGTTGTTTGCCGCGATGTGATTCTGTTATACATGGATAGGCTGCACTGTTGCGGATCTTGGCGATGTTAGGAATCCGACGGATTTATTCCAACTTCGATCTTTTTCTTTTTACGATACACTCGCAATAATTAAAAATTCATGTGTATATGTATAATACCGTGAAAAGTGATTTTTAAGGAGTGTATAGGTAAGTGCTCGAGGTGCAGCAATCAATTTCGAAGAATTTAATTATTCATCAGGAACTATACGCTATGCAATTATAAGTCTCTGGTCACATTTCGAATGTTTGTTTAAAAGTGTACAAGTTAAAGAGGTTCAATTTTCTGCAATTAAGCTGTAGAACCACGTCAATATCGCATGATCTTGTTTGAGTAAGCCTTCTTTCAAGCACGATCCCGTAATAAGTTTCGAAGAAAACATAAATGACTTACGTGTCAATAACACTTCAGCTCCATTCTTCCCGCTGCACTGTTGTGCGTATACTCGGTGTTTCGCAAACATAGAAATGATTTATTTGACCGATAAATTACCATACTTAGAGCTTGGGCACTGCTGGTCCAATTTGTATATATATATACGTGTTCCCTTTTCACGCACGCTGAGTGTGCATGGAATAACGTTATAATTAATACGTGCATATACTAAAAACCTATAATGCAAAATTTTTAATAAACAAACATACAAGAATTATCCAACAATTTATTACAAACATACAACACCGAAGGTGAGGAGTATTTAAAATTATACATTCAAGAATTTATATCGATCTTATAATACAGCTTCATTGGAAAAACTTGCGGCTCCCAAACATACCGCGTAATCCACGCGTATACAACTGATGCTCGTACCAAGGATAACTATATTTACGACATTCCACTAGATCTCAAGTTACGCTATTATATTAATATATATATCCATCGATGATGATAATCCACGTATTCGATACGAGGCGGTTTAGCAGTCGAGACTAGAATTCCTTGAACTAACCAACGGGAGCAGCGTACACTTCCGACACGGTATATCCGCTTTTTCCATCCACACACACATATACGTCTACACTCGGTTCTCTCTCGCTTCATGCCTTTAGATAGTCACGAGGTCATGGCTTCGAGTTTACACACACACACACGCGCACACAAGCAGATCTCTTGGACGTGTACGCGGGCTTTACTTGTGTGCTAAACAGTATAGTTGTAACAGAGACTCGAAGAGATAAGTAGCGGAGTAGTTTTTCCTTTTAACGAAAATAGGCCTCAGCGAGCACCGCGCTATATAGTCGAGCCTCTCGGTGTTTGTAAGAGAGCGCGCGACTTAGAGATCTGCCGTATTCCTGGAATTATGAAAATAGAAATCTCATACTTTATGAAAATGATGATGGCTTTTCTGGTGTGACTGGTTCTTTTTCTTTTTTTTTTTTTTTTTTCTTCTTCATTTTTGTTCCCGTTTTAATTTATTGCGGTTATCAAAACTGTACTTGTGTCTAATCTCCAAGGAATACCTCGAGCATCTGTCCACAAAAATTTTAAAACTATCGTTATAGTGGACTCGCATCCGCGTGTAAAGACAGCGCGCGCATAAATTGCAGCTATATCGAAGGGAACGAGAGTCCGCCCCCCAAAAACCTGTCGATTCCCCAAGACAAAGACCAGCATTCACACAAGCACAGCAGCACCTATAAACCAAATCTCTCTCTCTCTCAAGTTAGAGAGTCGCACCCACCAGAAATTCCTCAGCAGCATAACGCACGATTAGTCCATACACACACAAACGCGCACACGCACACAGGACGAATTAACTCGTCGTTCGTAAACATCTTGTCATTGTGCATCGGCAGCGTGAAAATCGTTCGGTCCTTAGAAAGAAAATCGGTACAACAATCGAAATGGGTCGCTATGTAGGTGCTGTTATATACGAGGGGAGAAAGTGACGGCGACGTCTCTTCTCTTGAGGTTTATGGAGGACGAAGAATCTCCCCCCGTTCGAGTATAGGAGCATCTTCCCTTTCTCGACGAGCGTGGGAGTGAAAATGGCGCAGAAAGATTTGACGGGAGCTCTGCGACTATGTATGTATGTGTTCATACGCAAAGAGAGAGAGAGAGAGAGAGAGAGAGAGAGAAAGATTGTGCAGGCTAGATGTTACGAGGAGTGAGTAACGGGTCAGTGGCATCGAGAGTCGCCGAGCGAGAAGCAGGTTCGTCCGGGTCTCTTCTTCTTACGTTCTCTCTTTTCCTTGAGACGTGCGGATGTGTACATACACGTGGAGGAAGGGAATCTGTTTCAGCACTAAGTGTGCGAGTCTCCTGCACTTGTAGAGTGTAGTTTTTACCAAACCAAGAGATTACAGTGGAAAACACGTGACAGATAGAAAATGTCGTGCTTACCTATATCCTCTAGTTTTCAAAAGATGATTCGACTCGTCATAAGGATGTAAATTATAGTTAGGATATGGCTGTATTAAAAATTAATGTGCGTCAGTAAATTTGAATGCGTAATTACCTAACTTAATTTTCATAAATAATATATCTAGATATATGCGAACATGCACATAAGTAGATCGAGACATCAACATAATACTATATTAAATATTAATCGGCGCCAATCGTTTCGCTTAAATGCTTGCATGTCTGGCATTATTACTATTACCAATTGGTTTCTGAGAAAAATTTCCCATATATGCAGACCGTTACATTAGTCTGCAAACCGATCGTCGATATACCGTTTCGTCCTTTTCCGCAATTTTTATACCTTATATACGAATCAGCGCTTACATTTTTCCGATGGCACGCAGCAGCGGTGAACGTTATCCACCAAACATTAGAGCGAAATATCGCGTAAAAATATATAGTGAAGAAATAAATGCAGTTTCTCAAGCTCGCGCGCTTGCGCATATAATAGCAGGAGGTATGCATAAACGCGATGTTGCGCTGCACGCACACTTCGCATTCCACATTTTTATCTTAACCGTATGCACATATACGCGTGCCGTGTATACAATGGAGAATAGAGCTCAGGGAGTCCAAGATGTGGAAAGAGAGCTGGGTGAATGCGCATTATGATGTCCTTTCGTGGAATGTCGCTTAAAGGAGCAATTCTCTTCTGCTCTTTTTCTCGCTCGCCGCAGCTCTCCATTCTCTAAACTTGTAGAGATGCTGACAAAAAAGCGGCCCCGCGAACGTGTTTTTCTTAATGGGTAGCTCGGCCAGACGAGAGATACCGCGAGTCGCGGTGCTTTTCTCTCCGCTGACGTTTTCTCTCTCTCTCTCTCTCTCTCTCTCTCCTTCTCTCTCACTTGATTGTATTTTAGAAAGCTTTAATTTTGACGATGCTTATGTAGAACATTGGACAAAGTTGGACTGTTTACGGAAAGTATTACGTTTATAAAAGCATAATTTATAATTTTAAATAAGGATAGACGTTTGTGGAACAACGTAAATTGGCAGGGGCATTTGAGCTAATGCCCCTCTAAAGCCTATTTTAAGATTCCAAATTAAAAATCACTGCCTATTCATTGACACTTTATATTATTTTATATATTGTATAAAAAATCTTAAATCTACGATTATGTTATTATTTTGAAACTTTGATAAGATATCGCTTAAATCTTATCTTTTTTTTTTTAATCATTACATACTAACTATATGTAAATACATAAAATGTAGCGAAGGTAATTTAAATTTTAAATTTACTTTTAAAAATTTTTTTTTATCATCAGTGATTATTTCTGTCTAATGATCAAAACGTCGGTGATCAATAATAAATTGCCGTATGCACTATTAGACCATCTTATCAGAGCCTTATCTATATCAAACGAAGATATTACATGGCATTTCAATATTCTTATCTGCAACTTAACATGTGATGGAAATTCACGAGCAAGTTAAAACCAAGCAGTCAGTCTCGATTAAGATGCTGTTCATATCGCGCGTACTATAGAATCTCGAAGAAAATTATAATAAAATACTTAGTTTTCAATTTTATACATATTTTAATAATGGAAAAAATTCGTAAAATATTTATCTTAGTTTTTATAATATCAAGTGTATCATTTAGTGAAACTTATAGAATTTTAGGTATTTTTCCTTTCAATGCAAAAAGTCATGATGTTATGTTTACATCTTTAATGAGGGGATTAGCAAAACATAACCATCAAGTGGATGTTATTACACATTTTCCTGAAAAAGATCCGCCTGCCAATTATAACGTTGTGATCAATCTGAATGGAACTATAGAAAGTATTGTGAATACATTTTCATACGAATTTTTTATGAAAACACAAGTAGATGTACCATATCAAGTTGCCACTATGTGTGGCAATGAAGTCTGCAATTTATTGAGTTTGGCTGAATTACAAAAATTAATAAAAAATCCACCTAGCGATCCACCTTATGATGTCGTCATTACGGAAGTAAGTCTGTTATTTTGATATAATAAGTACACCTGTATCATTAAGTAAATCACATAACTCAATAATAATACAGTATATGATCTAAAAATATTATCATTTTTCATAAACCTGTTGATTATGATATAGTTAGATTTTTGTGACTAGACGAGTAATCTGTGCTAATTTCCGCATGACTAGTAAAAATCTCATTGAGATATATCGTAAACTTGCTTACATACATCCGTCACGGGCGGGGTAATTGATTAGGACCTATTTTTTATCATTTTCTCATTACATTTTTAATATTGTAGTAATAATTTGACTTCCTATTATAAGTAAATTTCACTTATTACTGTCATTTAGTTGACTAATATCTATTTTGTATTTATTAATCTTTAAAACTTATTATTTTATACAATGCTAAATTTTGATAAAAAACTGGTTCCTCTTTGTGATGAAAAACTCTCTAACCTAATTTTTTCTAAAATAATTATCATTAATTTATTATCAATTGTTTATAAAGTTTTATTACATTTAATGAAAGATGAAACCTAATTGTCGCACAAACGTAGAGGAAATTTAAGCTATAATTTCATTTATATCTATAGACATAAGCACATGACTCTCTAGCACATCCCCTTAAAAATTAGATTATATCTATTTATAAATAAAATAGTCATTTATCTAACGGTAAAAAAATTATTTTAAAAAATTCTAAGAAATATTTTAATGATCATCTGTACTTTTCTTAGGCGTTTGGAGCATCTTGTTTCATGGGAATTGGTCATCTTTTAAAAGTCCCAGTTGTTGCCGTTGCAAGCGCAGTAGAATACCCATGGATCAGCACTTATACTGGAAACAATGACAATCTAGCTTTTGTACCAGTACCGTATCTTCAAAATTTTGATAAAACAAAGTTTTGGGACCGATTAAGAAACTTTGTTTCTTTTTATTGGGGTATCTATCGGTATCAATCATACACGGAAAAAATTCAAACAGATTTAATGAGAAAGTACATAAGCTCTGATATACCCAATATTCGAGAAGTTGAAAAAAGCATTGCTTTAATGTTAATCAACAGTCACCCAATCATATATGGTGCCAAACCTTTGATTCCATCCTTAGTACAAGTCAGTGGTTTACATATTGAAGAAAACCAATCTAAATTATCTCTGGTAATCACACAAACAATTTAAATTTGATACAATGGCATGAAATAATTATAAATGTGACTATATACATTTATTAGTTAAATATTAAATGTTACAATTTACAGGAACTTCAAAAATGGCTAGATGAAAGCGATCGTGGTGTAATTTATTTTACATTTGGATCGTTGGCATTGATCGAAACGTTTCCCTTGAATTTTCTTAAGGATGTTTACGCATCTATAACCAAAATAGCACCTATTCGCGTGTTAATGAAAGTAGTTGATATACATAAACTGCCACCAGGATTACCCAAAAATGTTAAAACATTACCATGGATTCCACAACAACCAGTATTAGGTAATACGAATACACATAATACCTTCTACTCAAGTTTCGAGTATTATTAGTTATGCAAACTAACTAATAATATTCTTCAAATTTGTTTGAAAATGCAGTATAATGTATAGTAGAAATTTTTCTGAAACAGTATTATTGACGGTGTTATAATTTTTTTTCAGTATTAGATGTTATTACTGTATATATTATTACTACATTTTCCTTTAAAATGTAGATTTCTTCTTTATTACTGCAGGTCAACACAATGATAATGGTTTTTACTGTCTTCTATTTAGCTCACAAAAACATTCGTGCTTTTGTCTCACACGGTGGATTGCAGAGTAGTTTAGAAGCATTATATCATGGTGTACCAACCATAGGAATTCCATTATTTGGTGATCAACTAGGAAATATCGAAAGATTCGTTGCACTGAATATGACAATTAAATTGGATTTAGCAGATGTCACAGCTTCAACCTTAGATGAGGCTCTAAGTGAAATATTAAATAATCCCAAATATAGGTAAACTTATTTTGAGAAAATTATAGTGATAAACTATTACTTATCTTTAATTACAGACATTAATTAACTGGCATCGTTTTAATTATTTACAGAAACAATGCCAAGAGGAATTCTAAATTGTATAAAGATAGACCAATGAGCGGCATGAAGACTGCTATATTTTGGATTGAGTATGTAATTCGAAATGGACCCGATTCATTAAGATCACCTGTTCATGAGCTGCAATGGTGGCAGCTATATTTGCTCGACATATTTGGACTCATATTGCTCAGTTTAATTTTAATAATATCGTTAACATATTATTTAATAACATTATTGCTTAAAAAGTTTTTTGCGAAATCAATTAGAAAAACAAAAACTCAATAGATATACATGTAGAAAATAATGTTAAGACCAATTTTTTTCTTATTTATTAAGCTTTTCAATGCTACACAAAGTTAATAGCTAACAATATATTTACTTATTTATTTTATTTAAATAAATAAATATATAATAGTAGTTAAATGCAATTCTGCTCGTAAAGTAACAGATACCGTGTGTAAAGTGTTAAATTCACGTCATGAATGCATTTACGCACGAATTTTACGCACAGAATTGCATAAAATTTATTGACTGTCAAGATATGAATAGGGTAAATGAACCAGTGACTGGACACGATGAATGGACTAGTAAATGGGCAGCACTAGTCTCTGGATGCGTTCGACCAATCACCACCAAGGAAATCGTCGAGACACTAGGGGTGTCTAATCACTAGTACATGTTCTTAAGTGTCCATTCACTGGGTCTTTTACCTTACGTTGTTTATATTAAATATGCTTGTATCTTAATGAAAAAGTATTTTACGAATAATGTGTGTGTAATTAAGTAGTATTTTATTTAAATTTAAATGGAATTATTTACAAAATTCAACTTTTTCTTCTTAATCTTACCGTAAAATCAATTAATTTTTTCATCCAGATAAAAACAATATGTTAAATAAACAATAATAAAAAATAAAAAGGTTTCCTAAAAAAGAGTGGTGGGAGTAATTATGGATCATGAAAATCTCTTAGAGAGTGATTATGGATCCACTAGATATCCAATTAATGATCTAAAAAATCATATGCATGTGAATGAAGATTAAGTTATGAATTTTGAGCTGCACAGAAGAACTGTATTTATGAAAAATTGCTTTGAAAAAATACAAAGCTATTATTTTAGGTCTCTATTTGAAAATTTATTACAGTTTTTGTTCAATATATTTATTATTATTTATTCAAATAAATAATAATAATTAATTATAAGTACACGTACGTTTTTTTTAATTTTTCATCATTACAAAGCTTTCTCTATGAGGAAGCGATAAAAAATTGATTGAATGATAAACCTTATAAGCTAATAAAGTACAATGATTTACGCAAAATCAAACCGAACTTTTATATGAGTGATTATTTCAATGTTTGAAATATTGTGTTTCGTATGAAAAACGTAACTAGAGATAGTCTTGTCGGACTTGAATGTTAATTAGGGATTATCAGAAAAGTCCATAATATTTGATCTCTTAAAGCAATACACGATTCAAATATAAGATAACAAAACCTAATAATGTATTGAAAGTGTTTGCTCTAGACGGGAAAATCAGCGCAACTACCAAGTTGAGCGAACTCGAATCATTTTAATAGCCATACAGTGCAGCTGATCGCCGGCTTTCGTAACGTATATGGATTGTTACAAAATCGACGTAATGCCTCCGTTGATGCGATCAGTCGAACCGCGCGAGTCTTTCATGATTTTCAACAGTGCGCAATGCCTCTTCAATATATGCATATATATGCACCTCTATATCCATAACAATGACGTTATCACACAATGACTTAAATAATTAGATGTTTATAGCTGATTCGAGATATTACATACGAAATTTTTTGTTCAGACGTTCTGATAAACTATTTTAAGTTGGACACAACTTGTATGATCATATTGGCGTAGAATCTTCCAGATTCCCTTTAGAAAAAGAACTGCACTCGGGAATACCAAATGTCCAATATGGACATATTATATTCCTGAATAAAGATTTAATAAGCTATCCTGCTAATATGAAATGTATTAATTATTTATAATTATTATTGCGGGAAAAGGAAGCGATACGATTAAAGAAGACTGGTTGGAGCTGTAAAATTGTTAAAATGATGTATAAAATAAGAAAAATTAAACTTGATAAAGAGACAATTTTTAGCCTGGATAAGATTTTAATAATCTATCTTGAGTTCTGTATATATTGTATTGTATTCTCAGAATAATTTAAATAAAAAATGTATTATATAGCTAGTTTATTAGTTTTATCAACCTAAAACACTTTGATCTATCCAGAATAGTCCTCCCGTAATAATTCAAATTTTTTACAATATTAAGGTTGCGTTATACGAACATCATGTTTACAGAAATATTAGTGATATCATCTAAACTCATCGTGCAATAACGGGAAAGTAGTATTTATTTATACAATACACAGAATTCACTGTTCATTTTGCCTTTTTTAATATAGCAGCTGTGGTATTCAAAATAAAAGACGTTTTCAAATTCTTTTGCGAAAAAGTAAGACTTGTAAGTCAAAAGAAAAGATAAAAAATATTTATTACACGTCAAACGTGTTATTATTGGTTAATTTATTTATCAATTATATATTACTTATATTGGGAGAAATGATTGAATTTGATAATAATAATGTGCCAATGAATTGGCTAGTCGGTTTTTCAAAGCTAAATTAAGATTTGTTTACTGTCGCTAGAGATGACTCCTCATTTTTCATCAAAGCATTTCATTAACAAGTCGAAACATATCAAATTTATTAAACTAATTTAAATTTTACTATCCAGTTAAAAAATTTTCATTTATCAAAAGAAACATTCTCTCTGTGATTTATATTGCGATTTAACATTCCCATTATATCGTTAAAATATATACGAGCCTTCTATGCATGCTGCATCTTCTGTTTTACGCACACATACGTTTACGTTCGAGTGTGCACATGTGCTTTATCTGTAAAAATTTATGGATCGTCTGGCATAAAAAGAATTTATTTCGGTATGTTTTGTATAGACGCGGGCATTAGTTAATGTGCATGTGGCTATAACGGAAGAGAAATCTATAATTACAAATTATTGCTATCCTCTCATGAATATGAAGGGATCTTGAAGCTGTATAATACTTTATTCTTAATAAGCAAGGCATTGGAGAATTATGGCAGGTATGAAAATTTGAAGCTGGGAGAAAAAGAATTTGAAATATTCATAGCGTAGAAAGTAAAATAAACTTTTGAGAAAAACAAAGCTTAATGAAACGAAAATTTATTAAAGGTATTATTAAAAATTTAATTCTAATTTCCATAAGAGTGTGGAATGCGATATCGTGTTTTTATAGTGAAGGAGTATAAATTAGTAGAAAGATAATTAATTAGCAATGCAGTGAAAATTCTCAGCAATTACGATTATTATCAGAAGAGCTGCAAAATCATACAAGAAAAATATTTCATTCACAATGCAATACTTATCATGTTGATCGTACAAAGAAATACCCATGTAGCAATCTTACAAAATGCGGAAATCCCTACATATCTTGCGGAACCTTTCACAGCTTGCACTCATGTAATTTGAAAACCAAAAAATAAAAAAAAAATATATTTTTGTTATACACACGAAAACTAGAAATACGTATATACTAACCGTTCATACGTCAACAATAGTCTTTATCTCGTTACGCGTAACAAGGCCGGGGGCTGTTGTATTTTAACAGCTGCATAATAGCCGCAGACGGGAAACAAAACAGAATGACACGAGATTACATTCGTGGGACACAGAAAAACGCCGTAATTTTGTCTTTTAATGTACTACATAACTTCCATGCACTTTTCTTAGTTCCTGAATCATTAGTGTATTTCTTTTTGTTTTCCTTTGCTATTGTCTCTAATCGTCCAAAATAATTTAATACTTAGCGAACGTTACAAAATGTAAATATCGGAATTCCAAAGAAAAAAGTCGTGTTGTATAATTATTTTATACGTAAGATTAATATCTTATTTATCAGACTTTGACACTAATACAAATGATTTTAAAACAAAATTATTTATAGGATCATTAACGTTATTTTTGTATTTATTAGAACGTGACGCATAGATTTAGTGTGCCATCATGGATACGTCACTGGCGTAGGAGAACATTTTTTCGGTAGCTGTTGAGATAATGAGACTTACCTTTTATGCAAGACTAAACAATGTTATGTGACTATAGCACCCACACGGTAGCTTAAAAAATTTGTCGAATCTATGTCGGGAAGAATATATGCAGGCATTATTAATTTCTTATTTTTCAATTTATAGTTGTGCATAAATATTTTAATGAATAAAGCAACGGATAAAATAAATCACACATATCCTCGAAATGAGAATTTTTTTATTGAACGATTAACTCATGCAAAATATGTAAATAAATATAACTATTTCATCACATTGAAATTCGACTCTACACATATATATTTAAAGTAATTTTTTTATTTTTTAAAATAAAACATTGACATAACTTTAAATGTCGTTTAATTTATATACTTATTTAAAAAAAAAATTGTCGTTTTACGAATCTTAGTTGAAATTAACGTTTAAAGTAAAAGTAATTTATCTATACATACTTGTTTGTCCATTTAGAATGTTAATTGATCTAAAGATGTTTGTGAAACCGCTTGCATAATTTTATAATGTTTTCAGAACATAAAACGAAATTTTTTCGAATATAAATGAGCAATGCATATAATGCATTTGATTGGCGAAATATAATTAGCAATTACCGTACGGTTACCACATTATTGCGTTGACTCAATTTAGAGCCGCAGCGCATTTCGTCGTTTAATGTTCCCCGATATATCCATTATTCTCGTATGAAAAAAATCTATGTAAACCAACGATTTCTAAACAATCGTGTCCAAACACAAAAGCCAATACGTTCTCAAATTAACAGATATAATGATTCTTGCAATAAAATTAATTTAATTCCTGTATCAATATACCTACAGCATGAAAAAGGCGAAGTCGCATGCGTTACATAAAAATCCACAAGCAGAAAATTAGCGCGCAGGTAAAACAAAAGCAAATGTAAAAGTGGTTGCCGCTTGTTCAATAAACAATATAAATGCTCGCCGCCTGCACTCGGAATGCCACGACAATACCTGCCAGCCACGCAGAGAAAGGGTATATATAGAGAGAGAGAGAGAATAAAAAAGGAAAGAAACAGGATCATTGAAAGGTTCGCTCGCATTAGCTTCATTCTCTCTCTCTCTCTCTCTCTCTCTCTCTCTTTCTCTCGAGAAGTATCCGCCTACGCTCGCTGGCATGTCGCTCCCTCGTCTTTATAAGCAGTGTGCCGTGCCCTATAGGCGCGCTTTAATAAGCACTGGCTCGGCTTTAGAAATGCGCGGATTCTTGAACGATGAATACCTGCGCCATTTGTATTGTTATTAGGTTAGGCTCTCGCGAGTCATCTACCTATACAGCGGCATTTCACTTTAGGTGAAGCTTGTATCGGTATGATCTTTGTGCCAAGGTTCAATGTATTTCATATTGTTGCTTTATTATACTATCACGCATAATTACACTCTTTGTAGTTGAACTTAGTAGAAAAATATTATTCATTGTAATATTTTTATTGTATATTTTATCTATTCTTTAAGCTTTTGATAAGTAAAGCTACTTTTCTCGAATAATCTATTCAAGTAATTAGAAATTTTCTTAAATACATGATGAGTACCAAATCATTAATAATATTATTACTCTGCATAGCATAGGTAAGAAATTTAAAGAAGTCATATAATTTAACAATTTTTAAACGTATAAGACAACAAAGAAAGTAGGAAATCATATAGGTTTACATATAGTAAATAGTCCAGAATTTTTCAAATTCTAATGCACGCTAATAAATATATCATTACAAAATTCATTATTACCTACAATTAGTCACAAAGGCATGCAAAAGAAAGTATAGTCAAACCATCAAATATGAAATCCATTTCATTTCAGAGTCACAATCATCTGACAAGATACCCACTATTTGAGAAATTCATCTTTTTAATAAGGACTAAGTATTAGAATAAAAATAAAATCAAAAGTTCTATACAATTTTTCACACGATATTCCTTGGTTTCCTTTTTAACTGTGTCAGGAATTTGTCTTTGGTGTACTTCCACGGCCGCGATACACTAAAAATAAAAAATATCATACTACATGACTCGAACTGATAAAATCAACGCAAATAAAACATGCATGTGAATCCCTCAACAAGTTGATCAGGAATTCACGTTTAATCTGCTGGTATAGCGACTTGGCGGCACCAAACTTAAGGATTTCTCAAGCGTAGAACTGCAGTTTTTCCGCATGCGTGCGTTACGGCCAAGCACTGCCGCTGAAAACTTTACGACGACGTACATTTTTTAGCTGGTCTGCGTGAAGTAATGGTCAACTCGAAAGTTTTACCATTCTTTTCTTTTCGCACGTCTAATAATTAACGAATAATATGCGTTGTAATACGTGTACTCGGTGTACAATTTTTGTGCTTATGATTAGTCGATCTAGGCATTTAAAATGTTACGCAAATTGCGACGATAGAGGATTTGCGAGATAATTTTTTATTAAATTTCTAAAGACAAATTATACGTTGCGACCTTGCTCAAATAAGGTTTGATCCATTATTTGATGATTACTGTATATAAACGCTTCCTCTGAGAAGCAGCTAAGTATGCAGGCAAGTATTAAGAGAATTTCCATTTCGTGTGGTTTATACTACTTTTTTTGCTCGAGTCATTTCATATTCCTCGGATAAGGACTTAATGGATTCGTGCAAAAAAAGGCAACGGCTATATTGCACACCGAGTGATGGGATAGGAGAACGTGGGACGATTTGGTTTGAAAATGTGGTCTTGCGAAAAAGTGTTTTGAAAGTTCTTCATCGAACGTAGTACATAAATTAGGTGTTTCCGTGCGGTTGACTGTACTTTCGAAAAAAATTATCTCGTTTTTTTTATGTTCACTTAAAGGAATTTTCATGCAAAATTGTCCTGAAATATTCAGTAAGTATATAGGCAGCGATCGGTAGCGTAGGTGAGAAATTTTATGAATTTATTTCGCCTACAATTTAGCGGAAATTTAAGTATTATTATGTCATCAATGACACTCTATTGTGGATAGTTACTGACATTTCGGGAGCTACCGAAAGCTTTCACGAATTCTCTGGAAACTATTTTCAGTGTTTTTGCTCGCACTAAAATTAAAAAGATCCTTAAAATAGTTTTTTACAAAATGAATAAATAAATGCAAATTAAAGTAATGCGACATGGTTTAAATACTTTCAACTATATACAGATTTCAAAACTAAGTGAAGTGTAACTCAGAATGAATGGATTGTTATATTCCTGCATTTTTATGATGGAAAAGAAACATTTCTATATAAGCCTTGGTGAAAATCTATTTAAAATCCTTAATGACAAAAGTAGTTAGTAGAGCCCCATTAAAACGTACTAGTTTCACTGAAAGGTAACAAGTGTAACATACATTCTAACCGTTTAATCGATATTTTCAAAGAAAAATCGCTATTAGTGGTTGAAAAATGATGGCTGTTCTCTCCACAAAGTAGGCATATACTTTTCTGCGATATAGCTCCATTTCTATTTCCTATTACAAGAATCTAAAACACGTAAGTATGAAAGAATAAACTACGCACGGGGTGTTAAAATCCATAATGTCGCTCTTACACTAGATTTTTACGATGGTTATAAAAAACAGCATTATATTTCTATAATAAAAGCCTTCACGCGCGAGTTTTTCCTTTGCTATTAAAGCAATGAGTACTTTTTAATTTCTTAGCACGGATATTTTTTTTAGTCTACGGTAAAAAAAAAGTGATTACTTTTACTATTTAGAGCGTACAGTAGTCGCGCGTATAACTTTTTAACGACAAAAAAAGATTATATAAACTAGTTATATTTATATTGTAAGACACCCTAGGGTAATCCTCAAAGTGTTATAAAATTATAGAAATGCACGATACACTTTTGAGAAAGTCTATAAAGAGAAAAAAAAAGGGGGGGGGGGGCAAAATAGGTAAGGGAAAAACTCGCGTCGCGCCGGCAAAGAAACAATTACAAGATGCCTTGCCCAACTGTACGATTTGCCGCCGCCAACCCAACGCGAACTTTTCCAATAACTCTTTATTACAGTGCGCGCGCGCGCACCATCGTCATTATCGTCCTCCTCGTCTTGCAATGATAAAACTCGCGCAGACCCACGAGAGCCAGCGAGCGAATTGCGCGCGTAGGTAATTCTGAAAGAGCCGAGCGAGAGATTCGCTGTCTCTCGGCAATCCCGGCCTCTCTCTCTCTCTCTCTCTCTCTCTCTTTGCCCGGTGTCATTACGATTGGGAAATTCCTCAATGGCATTTCTGCCGCCGAGCCGCGCACCGCAGAACCACTGTTATTTGGCCGGTTTTTTTTTACTGCATATTCCGCGTGCTTTCGCGTAATTCGACATTTCTTTTTCACCATCTCTCTCTCTCTCTCTCTCTCTTTCTTTTTATATATTTGCGCGCGAAGGCTGGGTAAAATCCATTTTGTGCATTTGCTGCAGAGAGCACAGATAGAGGCATGTAGGTTGTGCAGCTGGCTGTATATTTTTATGTGGTGCAGCGCGCGGACCGAGCGGCTAAGAGGTGAGCCTGATGTGTAGAAAAAGTGTGTGTGGAAATTACGTTGCAATTATGAAATAAAAATAAATGTTCGAGAGCTCTTAATATATGTGCGTTATGCTTATGGACGTTGCGAACTGCGCCTTTCGTGTTTTTAAATAAATATAAGAGTTCCTTTGCGTGAGAAAAAAAGATATATTTTTAAAAATATAGCGATTGCACTTTGCATCATAGCAAGATATAAATATGCGGTACAAAATTAAGAAATAGATCTACAGCAAAATGATTTCAGCTTTAGGACTGTCTTGTAAATTTTCGTTTTTTGTATATATATAGATGACAAAATTGTTGTGATATCGTGCAAAATGATAGGTTATAATAATAGAGACGTGTGTATTTGTATACAAATATCTGTTGATATTTTTCAATTAGTACAAAGGTTGACATTTCCTCCTGTTACTTCAAAACCATCAACATAATATATGTGAATTCATGATAAAGGTATATTTACAAACATAAAACATGCTTATATATTCCAATCACTGTTATTTAATATTATTATGATTATAAAATGTCTTAAAATTGTAGGTCGACTATAAATCAGGGATATACAGTAACAGCTATAAAAACAACGGATTATTGTCCCTTTTATTACTATACAGTCGTTAGTTGAGCTCGCGCTTTGTGCTGTTCCGCACACGAATCCACTTATTATCCGATATATACGAAGTCGCAGTTACAGTTATACATATATATAAAACATAATAAACAAATATTCAATTAACGGGTATCTCGTTTAAAATATCTAACAACAATATTCATTTATAGCAAAACGCTTGTGTGCACCTTTCGTTGTGTCTAAAAAAAAAATATTAATCGTAACACTTATATTGTATGTAAAACGCGCGACAATCGCTTCACTCCTTTTTTTTTCTTCTTCATCCCTTGATTGATCAAATGCTTATATTTAATCGCCATAGACGTTGAATCGAGGCATTTTCTCATTACGGACGTGTACACGAGAGTTTTACATATATGCAAAACGTTTTCGATACTATTATTGCACTATTTTCTAGATACGTCATTTTTATTAAAGGAATAATTACAGATCGCAATAATAACGTTCTTAGACAGAAGACATATTGATATAATAAATATACATTAGCTGTTTATAAACAAGAGAGATAAAATTAAAAAATGTGTAGTCACCGGTCAAGATTTTTAATTTCTCGTTAATAGCTACTTTGATATTATAAGCGCGTTAATAGATTAAAAAATCTCAATTTGCATTTCATTTACTCGTTAAAATATTTTTGTATAAAATACACTTTTCGTCACCGCTCCATTAATCAACAACAAGATTAATCAATCTAATAAAAGCATTTCGCTCGTACATAAACGAATTTATCGCTAGCATGCATTTGAATAGTTTGTCAGTTATAAAAATTTATAATTTTTAATAAATGAAATTTCGTACATTTTTAGATTGTTAATTTAAGTTATCGAATTTATTTTGTTAAGTAAAAAAGGGATAATTGTAAAATTCTTATGGTATTAAAGAAAATATTACATTATCAAATGGATAAATGATGATTACGATGTAGAATTAAGAATCCATCGACATGTTTTCAAAAAAAAACTTCGTTTAGTTATATTATCCTCTTTTCTATCGCAGAGAAGCATAGAGAACTGTTAATAGATCTCAGCAGACAAAACAACACCTGTATATATTGCTTCGATAGTTTTGATTTCATTGTTTTACAATTTTGGATAACAATAATGAATTTCTATTAAAGTTATATATAAATAATATGTAAACAGTTTTTTTTTTAAATAAAACAATTGCTCATTCATTATCAACAGAGATTTAAATGTTGCCTAAAACTAGTTTACGTATAACAACATGATTTTCCATGGATCTAGGTCATACGTAACGTAAACAAAGTTAACATATGCATTCTCAATGAATAATAGTTATTAATTCTGGATTGGCAGGATTGGTAGCCATCTGGTGTACAATAGAAACTAAAAATCTCGCAACAAGTATACAGGAATATTGTGATAGTCGTAAAAGTCGGTCTGATGCCACAAAAAAAGTTAAAGGATCGAGCGGTGCACGCGCACCACCCAAGTGGAAAGCCTTCCTTTTCTCAATATATAAAGAAAAAGAGCAAAACGGATGTTTAAGTTTTACGAGCCGAAGTCGAAAGAGAGAAAAGGGGAAAAGGCGCGCGCACGCATCGGATTTCCGCAATAATAAATCTCCTTCTCGATATCAAACCTTACGCTCATAATTACGTTGATTCGTACTGGCGAGTTTTGTGACGTGTTGCATATAAGATCGTTTAACTCGAGTATTTCGAATACATTTCAATTCGCATGTATGTATTTATATACATTTGTTCGTTGACACATTGATTCTCAAAGACGATTGCGCACCAAGAAAGGTTCTATTTCGTCTACGCAAGAAGAAACGTTTCATTTCGTAAAACCGATTTTGCGTTGAAAATTTCGCGGTGGTAACAATGCTGCTGAAATATGCTGAAGAATCATACACCGTTCTAAATTTTTTTTTGCTTCAACGCGTAATTAATAAAGTTCTTTGATTCGTATCAATGTAATTAATCATAATATATATTTCGATTGGCTTAATATATTATACCTCTGTTCTTTGAACTTTCAACAAGTAGACCGTGCGAAAGATCGGCACAAAATCGTTTAACGAAATAGAACATTTCCTCGTGCGCAGACGAAGTGGAGCCTTTTGCCATTGTGCAAACGAAATAGAACCTTTCTTAGCGCGCAGTCGAAACCAGGACCTTCTCCGTCCCAACCGTCGATATGGTCATTAGCGAATTCACAATAAAAGTGTAGTAGTCGTAGAAACAGTAAATATACACACAAATCAATCGAATGCTCATCGGAACATCAAATCCCTGACGGGATTCAGAAAAGATAAAAAACAAATTCAATCAATGCTCGTACACTTTCTGCCATCATAATCGACTCTACAGGAGAGCCATCAACGAAGCAATCGAACATCTACATATAGTAGATCGAGAAAATTCGATCATCGCAAGGTGATCGGCGATGCGCTCAATAGGGATGGAGAGCAGCGAGTCCAAGTCTGGGCGGTTCGGCATAGCTGTGCCGATATCGGGCCGGTGTGCCGGCAGGACAGCCGTTGTTCACGGGGCCGATCTCCAAGGCGGGTCTAGCGCTCTCGCGATCCAGGCCCGGGTAGCGCTCGTTGTCGGCCAACTCGCCGTAAGCGAATGGCCTCGGACGCTGCTGCAGCAGCTGCTTCTCGCGCAGGAACTGATCCCGCGAGCCGTGCAGACCGCGCGTGTAATCGCGTGCCTGTCGAAACAAGACGAACATAGTTATAGTCAACGTCTTATATATATACAGTTTTGCAAGATATGGGGATTTCTGTTATAGGATCGATGGTTGATTGTATGATTTTTTTTTAATCGATACACTAATTAAAATTCAAATGCAACTCTTGAATGGATTAGTTTTGGATTGAATGGATTATGGATTAGAATGAATTCTCTATATTTCGGACCCTTTAAAGCATATATCCAAACACACTATAATTGAATACATTTTAATACAACCGATGTAGGTATGAACCAACCTCTCGAGGATCAACGGGAGTCCTCGGTCCGCGCAGTTCCCTGGCAGCGAATGGCACCTCGTAGAAGCTCCTGGGTCGAGGCCTCGAGACCTCGGGCTCCTGCTGCTGCTGTTGCTGCTGGGGCAATGGCTGCTGCGGCTGCTGAGTCGTTCGTTCCGGCGTCTGATAATGATGAGCACGGTGCCTTGGTCGCGCCCTGTAATCCAACTCGGCCGATCGCTCATCCTCGCTGGCTACGGGTACGTGGTGATGGGGCATGGCACCTCGTCTGATCAGACGCTCGTGCAACGGTGGCTGCTGTTGCTGTTGCTGCTGCTGTTGCTGCTGCTGCTGCTGCTGCTGCTGTTGCTGTGGTTGATGTTGATTGCCACTGCTGCCCGTGGATCCTAGCGAGTGGTTCAGCTGACGACTCGGACGCTGGTGCTGGGCTTGTAGAGGTGGCTCCTCGTGCGATGATTGTCGTGATACTGGCTCGGATCTGCTTGGAAGCGATATCGTTTGGATGTTATAAAATGATTTATCGCTCCGACAAGCAAAACCTACATATACTTAATTTGATCTAATAATTTCCGCAATTTAGTTTAATATCGGGACACTTGGATATGTGGTACAACGTCGGATATACTGTACGAAATTGTGTCGCAGTTCTCAAATAACCCTTTATAATGAGAATTAAATTGAGTTTTTTTTTTGCTCTAAAGAAATTGATGAGGTTCACACACATATTATATATCTCCAGTAATTCGTTCTCTAACGCGCCCAAATCGTCTGATTCTCACCATCATCGTTATATTATCGCACGGACGATACATCAAATTATGACACAATTTCTAATCGGGAAACCCGTGGATATTTGATCTCACGAACTCTCCTCGTAAAAAAAAGTGGAGGATATAAGGCACAACGTACCGAACAAAAAAAAAAACAATATTCTATAACCCAAGTGTAGCCTCGTGTTCCGAGAGCGTTAGACACACCAACGACCAATTTAACGCCCGGTAATCACGGCGCGCCGCGGCACACATTCATAATATAAAAGTCTGCTGTGCTGCGCGCCACGCGAGATGAAACTTTCCTCGCGCAGTCCATTTTCCCATACCTATCGCACGTGTGTGTGTGTGTGTGTGTGTGTGTGTGTGTGTGTATACCGAGGATAAATTGCAGCCGTTGTGCGCGCGCAAGAGAGAGAAGAATCCGGGCCACGCTAATTCCTTCCGAGTTCGCCTTTCAATTATGACAAAGACAATCTAATCTATGCGCCGCGCAGCCCAGACACCGCGGGGCAACGCGTACACACACACACACACACTGCACAGAGAGAGAGAGAGAGAGAGATCGATTTGAGAGAGAGAAAGGAGGTGTAGGGCGCGCCGCGCAATTTCTAAGGCTCGCGCTAGTCGAACGCTGCCAATGCTCGGTGTGTGTGTATATATGTATATATATATACACTCGCGCTTATATAGAAAGCGGAATGTGTGCATTAAGGATCGCGAGCTGGGCGCAAAGATTTACGAATTAGATTAGGTGCGCGCGCGCGCGCGCGTTAGTGGACCTTGAAGACGCAAAAATTCGTATTCCGCGGAATATTTGCAGTGTGCGTGTGGATATATATATATACGTATATAGGTTCGATTGAGTGCAAATGGAAAAATTGAAAGATAACTGGTTTGAATTTATATACCCACACACATATATATATATTGGAATTAAACAACTTGACTTATCGAGATCGTATAGAGTTTGGATGTGTGTATAATAGGTATATGTATATACGCGCATATTAAGAGGCTGGCTTCTTTATGGGCACACTTTTAACGAGATTCCGTGATTTCTATTTTTCGAGGAGAAATTTCGATTTTCACTTTTAACGCGCGGGACGCGAGGGAATAAAAAGATATTCAATCGCGGCTAAAAGGCGCGCGCGTGCGAGTGCGATGGTATGCGCTGGAAACTGGAATTTCGTTAGACCTTTTCATCGGCGTCTTTTAAAAGGATAGATACATATATATCGAAAAGCTCCTTTCGAATATGCGACTCATATATGGTAAATATTTTGATCGTATTTCCGTCGAAACAAAAACGATAAGTAATAACTGGTTTTAAATCTAACGCGAATATTATTCAATGATAAATTCACTGAAAATAGCAGAATTGAAAAAATTACCCGAGATCCCAGGCTTATCGAACCACGCATAAAGTGGTCTATCCATTTAAAGCAGTGAGTATACATATATGAAAGAGCGATAGATTCCCAAGCGTTAGTGCGAAGAAAGATGAGAAGACAGCTTGAGGTTATAAGCATCATCAGCGAATGGACCGCGCGCGGCTAAAACGATGCAGTCTAAACATAAACGAGGCGTTTTTTTTTTTATCCATTCAGCCAGAGCCCACAGGCTCTCGCACTTTCGATTCGCTCAGGTCGTCCGTTACGCTGGCCACCACTATATATATCCATTCGCGAGTTGTTCACAACTTTAATTTCAGCGATCCCACGCGATAACGAGCCTACCTGTAAAGAAATATATGTGCCGCGATCCGCTCGAAATTTCATATGCGCGCGCGCGCGCGAGGCAGTGCACGAGTGATTTGATAGAAAGTCTCTCTTTGGATCTTGATAAAATCGGTAGAGTGAAATTTCCGCTGTAGCTTCCCAGACGTATTAGAATTACTAATTCTTTTTCATTTTTAGGAAAGGTGTTTATTTCGTGTATGTGTAGCCTCGAGGATATGCGGAAATGAATGTGCGGCTGTATGGCGTTGCTAATAAATACAAAAGTTATACATTAGTAATTTGTTGTTGTGCCGGCAGGTGGTGTGCGTAAATATAGATAATCCGATACTTTCACGAAGTGCGAATTTTATTGGGTTAATGTGCGAGTGATATAAGTTAATTTATACACTGCGCGTATGCAACTTTGTACATTTTGACTTGTTATGAATTGGCCGTACGTGCAAATGTTATATATATATACAACAATAATAATAATGAAGTAGCGATGGATCGTTGATTAAGTTTTTACTTTGGAGATGTGGGGTGAGGATAGCGAGTCTAATTATTTCGGTTATTTAACTGGCGGCGCGAGCGTGAGTTCTGTTATATAATTAAAAATTATGTGTTTTATAAGCACTGTTTGTCTGGTAAATGAGTGCACGGATATAGAGAATAACTCGAAAATCATAGCGTACGAAACTATGCGCTAATTAAAAGAAACAGCCTTAGAAATAAGAATTTCTGCTGAAGAAGTTCTCATAAATAGGTAAATCCAAACGCAGTTGAAAATGTTCACAATATTTTATTTAGCCTTACTGAATTTTACCGTTACAATGCATTTGCAAATTATGTATAGAATATTACGTATCCTTTGACGACAATTATCCAATTTTCAAAATCTCTTTCGTTTTCTTAACTTATAGAGAGTGTGAGAAAAAGTTCTTTAGGGCCTCGTAACAATCCTAAACACCTAAGGCCACCACCACCCCATTACGATCATTTACAGATTACCATTCTTGAGTTGATCATAAGCATTTGGCACAACCTTTTTCTCTACCCAAAAATGCATATATATATATGAAGAACAAACCTGTGCATCGGTCGACTATCGGGCCGACTATTGAGCCTGGCAACGATGGGCCTGGAGACTATGGCCTCGCGCTCCATCTGCCTGAACATCTCCTTGGCATCGTGGAATCTCTCTCTGGGACTGGTGATCGACTCGCCGGGCGCGAGTCTGGGCTGGTACTGTGGACTCGGCGACCTCTGCCTGTGCTCGGCACTCCTGCGCATCCTGTTGTTGTTGTTGTTGTTGTTGCCGTTGTTGCTCTCGTTGAGGACGGGCGAGGTGGCGCGCATCGGTCTCAGAGGCGACGGAGGTGCTACCTGGACGCGTTCGGGTGATCGCGGCAATCGGGGCAGAGTCACGCTCGTCGGTTCTCTGTCCGCTAGGTAGTCCGGTTCCTCTACTGGTACACCCCAGTCTTCGTCTGCAAATCAAAGGTATGAATTCCCGTGGTTAATCGTTGGGTTATCTTGGGTTGTTTGCATATTATACGAAAGTATAGAATGATATAAAAATGATAGTCTACTCGTTTTTGCAGACGATCCGCGTATTCGCATAGGTCAGTTGTTAGGTATACGCGGAATCTTTAAAGATCGTGTATTAAAATAAAAAGGAACTCGCGTGAATGAAAGGCCTACATTCTATCGATAAGTAAGTACACGCTATTTGTTCAAAACGATGCCATCCTGCACATTGAAGACCGCGCGCACACTTTCATCAATTCAGGATCTAACGCATTCCGCGACCCAATTTCAGATCTCGAACCTATATACGACCATCGCATTATATACACCATCAATCGCCACTTGTACGTATACGCATCAGCTGTGGAATTTCCGCGTCAATCGCTTTTCCAAATTGAAAAGCCCCGCGTATATTCGCACATCAGAGAGACTCCCTGCAGAGAGGGACATCTCTTTCTCGCATCTCGCACACACACACAGAAAGTCTGAGATCGTCCCATGGCCATTTCCGCATTTCTCTCCAATCGATCTGTCTCTCTCTCTCTCTCTCTCTCTCTCTCATCAGCGCGCGCTCAATATCGACGCGTCATCGCTGTCCGCAAGCCTCGAAGCGCGCGGCCTGAGTCCTTATCCCGCGAGGGGTCATCCTTCGCCAAGACTCTCCTTTCAACAATATATATATATAACCAACACAGATCTCGTCGGCAGCCGCGCGCAAGGAGTCCGCGGCAGAATGAGAGAGAGAGAGAGAGAGAGAGAGAAGCCAGAATCGAGAGCGTGAGAGAACATTAGCGAAGAGAGGACGTATACACGGTATACACATACTATATATATATATATGTACAGGGGGGCGCCTGGAAATGTAGGCGAAAGAGGTGCGCGCTCGCGCGGACGCCGCGACACACGCGGACGAGATGTAAGGAGGCCAGAGAAAGAGAGAAGCGAGGATGACGATGCGGACCTCTGTGTGGTGTATAACGTATGTGCAGCGTTATATCGTTACATACGTATATGTATATGCCCACGCTCAAGGATATAACAAGTGTGGGTATGTATATGTACATATATATATTCTGCAGCGTATAGAATGTATATCGGAGCGCGTGTATATGTACATATATACAAGTAGCCTCGAGGCTGGACACAAGGATGTTCGTGAAGCTATGCACGAATGTTTGCGTGCGATCGGATATAGCTATGTATACCTATTAGCATTTGGTGATGTGTAGCTATATATATGCGAGCGTGAAATTCATTTTTTCGAGAGTTAGCGTAAAAAATCGTGCGTCATCGTTTGATTTTTCTGTATGACCGACGGAATCGGTGCTAGAGATTCTTTGGATGATGAGAGCTCTTGGAGATATCGATGGAAAATGTGATGCAGAAAAGGAGTGGGTGAACGAAGTAGGGTAACAAGCAGATCTGTATAGATCCTTCAAATCTGAAATTGACTTTCTCTGTGTAATTAGCTGACTTTGACAGGTTTATTGCCATAATGAGCGTATATACAAGCCGCTGCCTATGCTGATCGATCTCCACATGGTGAAGATGGTTTTTGAATAAAATTTTGTGAATAGCGATCGTTCGGTCAAGTCATAATAACAGTTTTAATCATTATTGATGTTGAATTGAACAAATCACTTGAGCCATTATAAGTATATGCCCGTTGTATAGGAATAATGATAAAAAAAAATAAAGATAGGCTACACAGTAACTCATTGTTTAGGATTCAGAAGATACCATTATAAATTTATTAATGTCATTCGCAAATATGAATTTATTACAAAGTCTTATGTAATATAGATTCATATATGCAGTCATAAATTTGTCAATTCACGTAGATACATTATTATTATTAAAGTCCAAAAACTATTTTTCTTATAATCATTGATAAATTTAGGTGTTTGCGTAAGCTTCTTTTTTACCGAGAGTAAATATTTTTGAAGTACCAATTTATTTCGTAAACATAATGATAACGTATTCGTTACAAAACAATGCCCAGGATTAAATTGTTTCTTTTTTTTTCTCTCAGAATGTAAATAACGCGTAAAATATCGCGCCTTTCTAATTTCGCAAAAAATTCCATTATGCACGCGTTCTCTTGTGAGAAAAAAAGACCTCACGTAAAAATACTCACATTATCTATCCATTACCAGAAATTTATCTTCTCCACCACTTAGAGAAATACCGAAACGAAAAATTTTGTAGAGGCTGTGAAAAAATGACTGGGACCTTAGGAGTGTGTGGTAACTCATCTCGAGGAATGTAAATATGTGCGACTCGCATACTTTTCCCGAGATGAACTTAAGATTAATTCTACGAGAAATATGTAAAAGAAGAAATTGACTTTTCAAGTATAACTGCATTCTTTTTAAAGACAGACTCTCCATAAGTAGTTGCATAAGTAATGGTTTTGTTTTTGCAAAATAGTAATTACAACCGTTATTATTGCTGATGTTTTTAGGTTAGTAAAATTAAAAATAACGTCTTCATCATCATGAATTCTCGTTGACTTAATACATAATCTCAGAAACAATAGTTCATTTCAACTGTTTGCTCAATCGTGAATAAACATAAATCGTTGCAATAATTTATCAATTACATGGAAAGCGGCTTGAAAGTCTTGATTTTCATAATTTATAGCTCGACAAGCTTATTGTTGCTGATGCGGGAACAGTGCATATATATATATATAAGAGAAAGAAGAAACGGTTTGAAATTATAAAAATTGAATAATCTCTTATAGCCTCGATTTTCTACTATCAATCAAAATTAAAATCTATTTAGTAGCTAATGATGATAGATAGTTATATATTGCAATTAATATTTACGCCTATGAGAATTCAAAAGGAATGCCCGTAAAGTCAGGATTACCAATTACAGTATAAGTGAAAATGGTTTACCCTGACACGCAGTTATTTTAATGTGCCACATTTTCCTCCGCGATATTTTTCCTTCTTATTATGCAAATTGTGTAGGTCAGTGCCAAGGGAACTCTATGGAGAAAACGAGCCTATATGGAAACGAAACTCCTAAGCAATGCAAATTATTCAATGTTATGCACACCGCGAATTGGAAACTATATTGTTAATACACAGTTAATATATTTTTCTCGTTACACAAGTTAAAAATATCCAGCACATTTAAAATCCCAAATGAATATACCAATATTCCGCGTTACCTCAGTAATTGAAACGAATATCTTTACAAAACATGTCGTCAATAACTGTTATTAAACGAAAGTAACGAGGAACCCAGTTAACGTTACCAAAAGAAAAAAAGAAAGAAAAAAAAGAAAGATCATCAAGCAGTCGCAACTAAGCCGCGTACACCTGCAATGTTCCCCGCCAATCACCGACTCGAACCCGCAAAAAAAGTAACGCTCAACCGGCCATTCGGCATTCATCGTACACACACTACACGCAGAGGCGCGCTCCTTGGTAACGTGTTCGCACGCGATTTTAGCGGGACGCACAACAGTGTACATCAGTTTTCTCATTATGAAAAATTGAGTAGGCCATCGGAGCGCCGCGAGGATCAAGAGAGAGAGAGAAAGAGACGCGCATAAGAGAGCCTTGGACCCGAGGAGCTCGATCGTCTTGCGCGGCGGGGCAACGCGACGACGACGGACGAACGAGCGAAGAGAAGAGGAGGCCAAGGAGATTTAAAGATTCTGCGTAAGGTTAAACGGGGCCCCGAGGCTGTGGGCCGAGAATGCGGAAACGCGCGCAGACACATTCGTTGCCCACTCGCCTGGTATATATACACCTGTGCGCGCGGGTTCGCCCGGCCAAACTCACTCCGGTATAATACCCACACATATTCGCCGCGCGCGCGCGCGCGCGCGAATTTACGACTTTTTTCCCGTTTGGCGCAGGCGCAATGCGCTCCTACTGCCGCTGCTGCTGCTGTTGTATATATATGCGCATTGTGCCACGATATATAAATGTCTCGGTGGCGCGCGAGTCTTTTTAGCCTATCAAAGTACGCGAGCAATTTCGACGTTGCGCGCCGCGGCCTATTGTGTCAGGTTGAACACTTTTATGTAACACTTCGAGAGAAGAGATATTACGGAGCGCGACGGGGATTTATTGAGCTGGGTGAACTTTTTGAAAGGAGGCCATTTGGAGCGATATCGCGGTCTTGTCTATGTCGTTTTATCGGTGAGCGTAGGACGATTCGAGGACCGAATTGGATCAAATTAAAAAATTGTAAAGATATTTATGAAATAACACAGGCCCGCAAAAAAACAATTATATGCCCTGGACTGGGATTTGAGACTATACCTCATTCTTACGTATTTTGGCCTTCTAAACGCGAATCTGAAATTAAAAATAAGTAGGGGTCGCCCTGCGTGTTTTTGAGAAAACTCAAAAAAGATAACGATAAAGGTCACGATCTTTCAACTTTTACTACCATGTAGATTTTCTGTATTTCATTATTCTAATTGTACATGGAATCTCAATTCTTCCTCTTTATTAAAATTTATTGGCTACGATGTAGTCGCAATTAAACTTAATTTATGCTTCAAAGCGCTGTAGAGTATAGTACAATTATTAGAATCATCAAAAATAATAAGAAATCTGTATTGGTAGTCAAAATTGACAAAACGTAACTTTTATTGCTTTTTTGAGTTTTCTCGAAAATACGGAAAGCGACTTCTATCTTAGGGTACTTTTTCGTGAACCTGTGTTATTTCACAAAAAATTTTACCTATACTTGAAAAATTCATCGACTTTCATAATGAATATTACGAATAAACAAAATACTCGCTATAGAGATATTCAACAAACATCCGATATAAAACGATCAAACGAATAAAAATAGAGACTGCATTATTTCGTGGATACTTACGTTACGCTTGAACATCTGCAATGAAAGTACAAAGTTTCATTCGAATTTCACGCACTTTTTTTCAGATTTATTGTCCTAGCAGTTTGATTCGATACGAAATGGGCTATTAGTGTCTTTATTGCAAATTTACAGATCTCCAGTGATCAAAGTAAAATTGAAGATTGAGTTATTTGCAAATGTTGCTGTTTACGTTTCACCAGTACATTCCAAAGTAAGAACATCAGATTTCTCAATGTTCAAATATACCGAGACGTAAAATAACATCGTAAAATAAAATTTACAATCATCCTTCAGACGCGCTTTTCAATAGATATTACCTTTTCTTTTTCTCTTTCATTTTAAAAGTAGCATCATCGACATATCAAACAGCACAGAAATAAGCAATGACTATATAATGCATCCAGAGATTACCATTCGGATACATTCGCTCATCGCGTCACGTCATATTAAGCACATCTTACTTCATCCGAATAGCATTATAAAAATAATCCTCGTAAATAATCTCGTCGCTCGCACACCCGTATATACAATGGCATAGCGTCGAAAAAGGGGCCACTATACACATATATAACGATCAACTTTTCATCCTCTCGAATTCATCTGCGAGTACGGGTGAAGCGGAAAATAAAAGAAAAGTAAAAAAGAAGGAAGACTGCTGGCGCGGATACAAAGGTAAACACGCATCTCACTCGCGGGCCGTGAAACCGGCACGTGCAGCTCCCACGGTTCCTGCGTACACACCATATACACACACATACGCGTGTATACGCACTGCCTAGAGACGTTTATAAAAGCATTTCGTAAAAGTTTGCGCAACGCGCGAATCGCATGTATATGTATGCGGAGATTCGCTGGTAAATCGGCCGAGAAGAAAAAACATGGCTGCAGCCTTGAAACATTCACACTAATTCGATGTTTCATTGAACTTTGGCATTCTGATATTTTCCGCTCTTATACGGGATAAAAAATAATGGCTCCTAATGTATATATACGTGATTATAGCTCGTTTCTGAATTAACATTGAAGTTATTTAGAAAATTTAAATAATCCGGCAATAGTCGAGGAATGGCTTATACGCGTACTTTAATCCCCAGCTTTAAATAATCTAATAAATATTTCATTTTTTGTTTTGTTTTCATAAGCATCAGGGAATGTTTTCAAGTCATTAATCGACTCTTCTCAGCCTAAATTAGAATGGATTTCCCCACATGCGTGCAAAAATGAACGGCTCGTGCACGCATCCTAGATTTAAGAAAGAGAATATTAAGGAGGTTTATAAAGCGTAGCGCACCATAAGGGAAGTAGCGCCGCGCGAGGCCGTGAACGCGTCGACTTTTTTTTTATTTTCTGCATATAATAAACAAGATGAAGAGGCGGCTGGTAATTCATTGTAATACTGTTTTCGCACCTTTTGTGCGAAAGATTATCTTTGTTTTTTTTTTTACTTTTTCAGTTTTTTACGATGTTTTGCTGGATGCTTTTCATTTTTTGTTTTGTATTCGAATAATGTTTCGCAAGTGATAATGAATTCGGTGTTATGCGAGAGGACGGCGTTTTATTGCTAACGATTCGTATGATAATTTGGTTTATTCAAATCTGATGACTCCATTCATTGTTTCTTTACTCTCACTATTATAGTTCTTAATTTTTATTGGAAAATTATTCATCTTGTGGGTTAAGTTTTGGTCGGCCTACTGTTTCAGATTTCGAAAACACAAAAGAAAATAAAGACCGAAGTCATTAAATTTGTTATTAAACGTTGTTAAATCTTTCAAAATTTATAATCAAATTGTTAATTATTACAAAATTCTTATAAATTGCTATAACCATTAAACGTAATAGGTACAAATTACATTGCTAGCAATCGGAACAAATTGTAAAACATCTTAGAATACGCTCGAATTATCGTTGTTTACCTCAACGATTCGCTACAAAATACCACAGACTTCGCGAAAACGCACACACACACACCCAGCCAAATAAAGTGAAATCGCTCAAGCAGGAAAATTTAGCAAATCGATCAAAAGATCCGCGTGTAACATACTCCCGAGGCACGCGCGTTGCGGACTGGCGAAAAAAATCACAACTCGAGAGAGAGAGAGCCATTTCAGGAGCTCTCAGCTGGATTTCCTCATCGGTCGACCCGTGCGATTGCGTGCAGCAACAACAGAGCAGTAGCAGCAGCAGCAGCAGCGCGGCAGAATAGTATGTATATAGACGTGTCGGTGGTATGCAACGGGATGCGATAGCGCGTGAAACTGTTAATTCCGTGAGATTGGCCGCTCGCCGTTCGCGCTTATATACTCGCTCGCTTCGCGGACTCTCTGTACATACAGGCGCGCGCGCGCGTATAGTTTTTCTTCTCTCTCTCTCTCTCTCTCTCTCTCTCTCTCTCTCTCTCTCGTCTCAAATTGCGAGTGGCGTTCTTTTTTCTTTTTTACTTTGCTGTTCTCTTTCCTTTCCTCATCTGTCGAATTTTATTGTTGCAGCTGAAATTGTATACTCTCTGCACCGCGAGAGTCGTAACCTTTGTATGCGTTCGTTCGCTGTATTAATGGATTTGAGAAAAACAAATATGCGCGTGCAACTCGGTGACTATTGGTATATGTTTTCTGATTGGAGCTAAACAATTAGAGATTTGAATTGTACGAATTTATGATTCGCTCGCGGTTCAATGATGTAAGTGAAATGGTTTATATGTTCAAGGGGAAATGCGAAACATTTCTGCGATTCGTATACTTTGCCAGAAAGAGTTTTAGTTCGTATCGTATGCCAAAATAATTGACGTTGAATAGAAAGTTATGCTTTTTCTGCTACTCGGAATTTTCTATTTACTTAAATAACGAAGACATATAAGCTCGGCTGATAAAAAATTGCTATTTTACTTTTTCTCGCGTTCCAAGCGAGTTTATGTATATATATCATAGCTACCATATGGTCCGAGCAAGCATCTGGACGTGAATTGATTATCCTTAAGAGAAAATCAATTTGCGACACGTCTTTACGCGTTTGTCAGAGTTCTGTGCGTTAACGACAGCGACGCAGGATGCATTAAACGCGATCCGTCAAGCTGCACATGAAATTTTCTCTTATTTCTATAGGTCCATCGCCGTCGCCATAAATAATAAAAATCCAACCAAATGAGTATAATTCATCGAACAAAGAAAGGAGAAAAAAGAAACACACACCGCAAGAGGCGAAGACCTCGCATATCCTTTATCCTGAATAAATTCGAGCAATGATCCACGCGCGCATCATATCCAGTTCATTCCTCGAATTATCCTTGCGGTTCGAGCTGATTCTCTCACCGTGCAAGATATATTACATGAGCCGCGCGGCAAATGCTCTCTCGCGAGCTGTTCGCAGCCTTTTATACCGCGCGCAGCTCCGAGTCTCGTGCAGCACGTTCTGTATGTATAATGGTTACCCTCTCGCGCACCACACGATATATTCGGCCCGACGAGCAACGATTTCCAATAACCCTCCGATTATACCTTATCCCTCCTCCTTGCATGGTTTTCCTTCTTCGCTCTGTTTTTTTTTTCTTTCCTTCTCGTTCTCGGACCTCTTCCAAACATCACCACCAACAACACCACATTTCTCAGAGAGAGAGAGAGAGAGAGATTGTGTGCGGTTACCATTCCGCGCTCGTTTTGGTTTCGACATTACCAGCGGGGCGTGTTTTTCGGTCGGAGAGCTCTGCGCGCTAGCAGCACTTATGTGTGTGTATGCTATAATGTATATATATATATTATTCGTCCATTTGAATGTCTGTTAGGCTTGCGCTTAATGGCTAATAGCCGCGTGTCGAGGTTGAAACGGGAGGAAAATTGTGTTATATGTGCGCGGAGAGGACGCGTGCGTTTTGCACTCAAACGAGCCGAGCATTTTGCGGTAAACCCCGACGACGACGCTTCCATGCAACGCCATCGGATATAATTAACATTTTTTTTTGTTGTCGTTGTTGCGCGAGCTGCGCCTCTTGCGTCCTTTTCTCTTTATATAATACGCTGGAACTTTGTTTCGCGGGGATCTGCGTTGGGGTGTGTTGTAGTGCATGTTCGGCTCGGTGATTATTGACGGCGGATATATAAATCGATTGTTGGATTATTCATCTTGTCTCCGCACATTTTTGTAGGTATATTTAATTTGATATACATTACGAAGTTAACAATTTTTTACTATATTTAAAGTTTAACTATCATGATATATTAATTTTTATAATGTATAGTGAGAGTTCGGTGGAATGCGTTACAGTGTTAATGAACGAGACATCTATATATTTGTCGATAAACTAACGGTAAATCCCGAGGCATTCTCTCAATCGTTTGTTTAAATTTGCAATTTGCACCGAAGATTTATATCGTCGAATATATACGAGATTTTTGTTTGACAGGGCGAAGAATAAATTTACATCTGGTTTTATTGATCATTATATACGCGCCTCATTCACACTTATATACATAGTGACTTCATTATAAAATCTTACAAGATCCATAAAGCGATAAAGAAGATGGCTTATGCATGAAAAAAAAAAGAAAAAAAGAGAGAGGAGGAGAGAACACGATGATGCATAGTATAGAACTGAGCGTATAATTTTAGCACTGGATAATTTCGACACTTTCGTTTTACATAAAAAAATATACATCCTTGAAAAAAGCATCGATCAGGCATTAATTCAACGCCTTCGGAAAAAATAATACTTATTGAAGCGCTCGAGAAACGCATTGAGAAATTTTATATATTTTAGGAAATCCTTAGTTCTGAACAAATATAATCGCTGAACTTTCGAAATCGAAATATAGATTCGGAAAGGACTGCTTTCAGGTTAAACTAAAAGAAAAAACTCATATTACGATGCGATACAAAAAAAAATAAAATGAAACTTGATCATGAATAAGAGATTCCCAAACGCGCCACTCGAATGGATGAACTCTCGAAATACTAATATATGTGTACATTGAAAAAACGCCTTGGTTGTGAGATCCAAAGTTTTTGTCACCACAACTAAAGTGTATGGACAAATAACAAAAATTATTTTTATTTTCGAAACCAAATTACAATGAATGTCGAAGCGTAACAAATAACTTATCAGTTAGCCGGTGTACAATCGCTGGGAATGGCGTTATTAATTTTTGTGTATAGCTATAAGTACATCAAAAATTTTTATTTGTTCCCTTACCATTGTATACATGAGTTATGAGTATTATGAATGTTATGACTATAAATTTTATGTATAATTTAAATAGCTAAAAAAATTCATATATGCTCGGCTGCATTTTTACTTGCGGACCATTAACTAACTTTTAACCATTAACAAAATATGTCACTTTTTGGGGTGACATATTTTTCGCGATGGTGAAAATAAAAGTTAAAAATTATTTCCCTGCACTTCATGTCATTTTTTTTATTAATAAATTACAACATGTTCTAACTTTGAAAAATATCAAGCCCTGTACATATAAACCCTAAAAAAATTTTACTTGAACATAATGATTTGTTTAAGAATCTATTCAAAACATAACATACAAATGAATTTATATTATACTCATTACATTAAATAAATTTGAATCTTACAATCATTCACTTTGAATCTCACATCCAAAGCCGACGGTCAGTACAAAATAATTTTCTTTGTCTCTCACAAGCTTTTCGAATGGATGCTACAACCAAAGCTTTTGACACCACAACCAAACCACGACAACTAATGAATTTGGTTATGACAAGTAAAGCACTTTGATTGTGACAACTAATACTTTGGATGCTGTGACCAAAGTCTTTGCACCTCACAACTAAATACGGGCCAATTAATTACTTTAGCTGCCACAACCAAAGCTTTTTTTTCCGTGTAACGTAAGTAGTAGATTTTAGAAATTCCGGTAGACAAAGTGGGTCTCGCGCACATGTAATGTATATCGAACGCGCGATAAACATGCGATTCTTTGGTACGAGCTCACACGCTCCCGTATTAATTTGCTTATTTAATGAGCAATATTCAATTAAGCTTATAATTAAGCTACATTCGTAAAAAGACTAGATAGTTTGATATCGTTAAAACTAATGCGCTGGAAAAAAGGGTACACGCGAATTTTTAGCGATCGCTATAAAAATACATCGATATTGTTACATTTTAATCCGTAATATTATGGAGTTTGAATCGATAACAAGTCATATTTGGTTTCTCGGAAGAATAAAGTAGGAAAAGGATGTTAAAGCTTAATTATATTAATCGTGCATTGTGTATTTACATGTGTCTGACCATGTTAAATTGACTCTACTTATGCAAATTATACGGGCATATGTATTCTGCGCGCTATTAATATACTTTGATTACTATTGTTGCAAGTTTTTTCGTAATAATAAATAATAAACAATCTTTATTCTCTTTTTTCTATACCGATTTGTTGCACAATTCTATGATTTTTCATTAATTCAATTGGACTATAGAAATCATACATTAAGAGTGTAAATTAATGATTTATCAAAGTAAAACATCCTTTCCCTTGCCGCATCAAAATCAAGCTATAATATCGTTAAATATACAGGATAAAAAGGATAGGCTAAAAGCCTACAGAGCTATACAGAAGGTCTGATAGCGACTGCACACACGCATAAACTCAGGGCGATCCGCTACCAAAAGCGTCGAGCTTAAGAACCAAATCCCTCGGCAATACACGCACACACACACACACACACACACATCATGTAGCTATTACGAAACAAGCATCGAAGGCCATCGACCGCCACCACCTCTCGACCGGCGCATTAATATTTCGGCACGTACTCGCGTATGTATAAACGGCCGAGCGCGGCGTCGATTACCGCAAAAGGCTATAGAAGAGAGACCGGCGCGGTGACGATCGGCCATATCGACGCATCGCGCGAATCACGTGCACGAAGACACGCGCGAAGCAAGGAGCGCGGAACTTACATATACGCGGAGGCGCGCGACTTAACGGTACACGCGCTCTATACTACACTATACACATATATGGCAGCGTAACAGGTGCACCCGACATTTTTCTCTTTCTATTGAGAGAGCGCGAGAGTGCGTGCGTAGTATGCATATGCGTGCGCGTGTATAATGTGTATGCGTGTATGGACAGAGCGACGATGCGTCTAGGTAGATCAGCGTTGCTCGAGCGCCGCCGCGCGAGCTCGGCACGTCTAAGCAGACGTCCTGCTGCATCCTTTATTTCTTCCGGCTTCTGTTTCTCCGACCGTCTGTGCGTCTGTTTTGACTATAAATTGAATTCTATCGTTTGGAATTATCTTGGGGGACTTTTTATTTTCCTCGACTTTGGGGTACTGTAGATGTTTTTTTTTTGGGTTACCCGACACAAACAATTTCTTATGGCTCTCAGTCTTCAAATAACTTTCTCGTGAAGAGTTTGAAACGCGCTAGTTAGACACAAATATGCTTTTATATTTTTCAGTATATATTGAAGTATTGATTTTATTTTTTCACCGAAATCAATTTTTGCATTGTGACAACTACGCAACTAAAACTATAATTAGCTGTATCAAGAATACAGCCACGGATGGTAGAGAGAAAGAATTTTTAGAGATACATATACATCACTCCTCATCAAAATACACCTTCCGTTCAGTTGATCGCGCTCGGACCTCAGAACCGCTCTCGCTCCGCACACACACAGAGAGAGAGAGAGAGAGAGAGAGAGAGAAAGAGATTCAAAAAATGAAAAATTTATTCAGACTCTCGCTCAGCTCGCGCACCGGTTCCACACACACACACTTACACACACTCGTTCACCATCCGCAAAGAAGAAGATATATGGGTCAGTCGTCCGTTAAAAACGTGTTCCTTCTCCTGGGCACACTGTCGGCGAGAAAAGAAAAGAAACGAAAGAAGCCATCGCACCGGAGCAGCTCTGCTCTCTCGCGCGCCGCGTGTACAAAGATAACCGTGGCGGTGTATACAGGCCGATATAATCGAGCCGCGGCTTGAATTAATGACTGGGTTCATTGTCAAACGACTGACCTGTACGCACCGCTATACGCCGCAGCACTTTGTATTATAGGAGCTGCGTGTTTTTCTATCGAGGCGATTGTACCGACGATTTATTCGCCTGCGTGTATAACGTGCGATCGATCGGATGGCTTTAATTGAGACCGCGATGGGAAAAGCTTTCGCGTGTTCCTCGCGCACCGACTACGTGTCCCCCGACTTTTTCGTTTCGTCCAGTTGGCTTGTACATATGCATAAACTTTGGGTAGGTTATATATGCTTGTATATATATGTATATGCGGAGAAGATAAAAATGACTAGGTATAAGGTTTTTTTTCTCTTTCTCGCTTTGTTGTCTTCCCTGTGGCGTATATTGTATACCGGTTTTCGACTGTGCAGGCGAACGAGTCTCACGGTTTATTTAAAACAACGCCGTGTATATATATTGCAGTGGATAGTAGTGACTGAGCATTTCGTTCAAAGATAACAATCCTCTTTTTCAAATACACTTTTCACTTTTACTGTCCCTAACTGCTGGACTATTACAATAGGATTATTCGGGCTTCGAAACTATAAAGTCTCCTATTGTAAGCATTGTTGTTATTATTATTGAGCATAATTATGGACTCTTTGAAGTAGTGTTTCATAGTTGGTGAAAATGTTTGTTTTGCTGTTTTTTTTTTGCTTTGAACTACTGCGCGACGGCTATTCATAACTTCTCCATGGGGCAAAAACTTTCTAATATAGCATGTCTTCTCCATTCAACAATAGATTATTCCTTTGAACTCTGTACTTAGTAATCTAGGATGATCGAACAAATTTATAAAAAGGAATTATCGCAAATCTTCGCAAACTTAAAACTCTTTCTACGTAATATTCTTTATGAAAAATCAATTTCCGAACGCGTTTGTATTCGCTCTTAACAACTGTCGATTCGTCGAAAGTTTCGAGTTCAAAGTCGCAGAGATGCCAGACAGCCAGCAGCTTTCACATCCCCCCTGCAATCAGTCCGAGAAAACCGCAATTTTGCAGGTTTAACAGCATTCTTTTTTTTCCCCTTCCTCTCTCTCTCTCTCTAACCTTAAAATCAAAACAAAGAAGACGTAGGTATATATAAAGCGAAGCAGGAATTCACACCGCGAGCGAGTGCACTCCTTTTCCTCCTTCTCTTCTTCCTCTTTCTCTCTCACTCTATGCATCCAAGCAAATTAAATTATGCATCAACAGTTGGTCGCACCGACGTCGTCGTTGTGGCTGCTTTTAATAATATATACACGCGGAGGATGCATATAATTGGCTAATTACAACGAGAGGCGCGCGGGTGTGAGAGAGAGAGAGAGAGAGAGAGAGAAGAGCTCGCGGGCCCAGAGTTTTTCCCGGTAATTAGTAATCGCAACGGGAGTTACTCAGAGAATAAACAAACGTTATTAACTGTAAATTGCGCACGTCGTCGTCGTCGTCGTCGTCGTCGTGTGCCAATCAGAGAGGACGACGACGCGTCGTAGAGAGGAGGACCGTATATAGCATTAGGACACGCGAAATATTTCGTTTCGGCTGGTTTGCGCGACACGCCAATTTACCAGTCGTTATATATATATATATATAGACACGTTTCCTCGAAGAAGCGGAGGCATTCTTTTATAGACGCTAATGGCGGTGATGGCTTTATTAAGAAGCGCGACGTTGCTGCTGCTGCTGCTGCTGCTGCTGCTGCTGTGATGAAAAGCTGCACGAGGATGGTACTTAAATTCTAATGGGATCTATTAATTGTAGAAGTGAACGGCCGCTGTGTGAATTAGAAATTATGTCGGATCATTTTCGTTACCTTATATACGTTTATATACTACAGGAACGAGTCTCATCTGCTTCTCCACTATATCCGAGTATATTATAAACTTATCATCCTTCTTAATTATTATTCACCAATTGTATAACATATTTGCGTTGATTCTAAGACATGCAAAAACAGTCGGCTCATATAAATTAATAAACAATGCAAAAGTAGATCAAGATCACAGGGTTCAGCTATGTAATCTCAAAATCACTCATCTAACGAGCTGCTAAACAGAATCCTCATTGTATTTTGTTCGGAACAAAAAATATCTCGCGCTACATTTCAAAACAGCCGCAGACAGAGAGAGAGAGAGAGAGAGAGAGAGAGAGAGAAAGAACTGCACACTCCGAAAACCCACATCTCGACTAGCGATAACACAACGAGCAATTACGATCCTCGTACCCCATTAAACTTCTTCCTTTCCCGAAATGAAGAAAAAAAAAGGAAAAAAAAAGGAAAAATAAAAGTCACTCAGCTAAACTCGCGGCTAATTGCACTTACAATACATATACACATCGCGTGAATATCCTCGTGTCGCCGCGTAACGCAACGCTACAGTTTTTCCATCGCATAAAGAGCTGCTTACTATACTTACACGTATATACAATCGCCCGTTGCTTCCGTGCGCTCGCGTGGGAAGAGAGGAGCCGCCGCCGTCGACGCGATTACCTTTAATTCGCTTCGATATTGTGTATATATATACGCGCGAGTTACGGAGGCGGCCAATGATGACGATGATGACTTTCACCCAGTTGAGATAAGAGATCTCTTCGTGATGTCTATGTGGTGTGTGTGTGTATATATGTATGGGCTCCCCCTTCTGTATGTTTCTTATGATGCGCGTTTACGGGCGCGTGTGTAAGCGTTACGAGCGAGTGCAGAAAAGGATTTAGCGAGCGCGCGACTTGTGAATCGTTGCTTAATACCTAAGCACCTTTGTATTATTGCGTATATAGACGCGCGAGGGTTCTGATTCGCGATGAGCTGCTCGTGTGTGTTTTTTTTTTTCTGTTTGCGCGCGTCTCAGCTCTTTCCACAACTACAGCCTGTGAGAAAAGTAGTCTGACGATCTCTGACGGATTATTTATTTATGTGCAACTCCGTGCTTTGGAAGTTTATGTTACGAGTATGTATCAAGGCAATGTTTACGTTGACATGGCGAATGAGGGAGATGAAAATATTATATTAGAATCACACGAATGAATGAATTGTTAATTATTTCGTATATAATTAGATAGTCTTGATTTTTTTTTTAATTTTATTTTATACTATTTATATATTGCAGGTAAACAAGATTACTTCTAAGAGGAAGTACCACTAAATTATTTTATATATCAGACATGCTTAAAACTTTTTACTTTGTGACGACACCGATATATAATAAAGTATATGTATTGTATTATATATCGCTTACAACATTAAAAATCCTTTATTTTGGGATAAAATAAAAGAATATTCCAATTAAAACAATCCTGCATAATATAGTTCTAAAATTCATTCACTCAAATTTCACCCAAATAAATGTAGTTTTTATCCTCCTAATTTTGAAGAAAAAAAAAAAGTACAATTTATCAATAAGACTATATAATCCAGAGAGAATCGCGAAGAAACCAGAGTCGTGAAAAGCCTTATTCGGCGAAAATTGCCGAGAGAAAATCTCTCTCTTTCTCTGCGGTCTCGCGTTTCCGCAGCTCACACCGAAACAATCCCCGCGAGATCGCAGAGCGCGTGCGCTACCATTACATAAGCGTCGCGCCCGCGCATCCAAGGAAAAAGCGCATATAATATATATATATATATACCGACGCGCGAAAGAGAGACCTAAAAAGAAAGAATGAAAAAGAAAAATGAAAGAAAGACAAAAGAGGAAGGCCTACCGCGATCTAATCGTGGTGGTCCCGCATAATACGAGGCGCGCGGAGAGAGAGAGAGAGGGACATAGCGAAAAAAGAGAAGGCATTTTTGGACACTTTCTATATACACGCGCGGCGGCAGTTCTTATCCGCGCGACCAATCGCCGCTGTTGCAGAGTATACACACACATATATACGTGTGCTCCCCTAACCCACTTTCGGACAATCGGCCGAGAAATGGATGAAGGTGCATGCGCGGCTATATACAGGTGGACAACAAACCGAGTGAAAGAGAGAGAGAGCAAAATGTCAGGGTCGAATATCGCTTTTGTTTCCGAGGAAGTTGGAGCGGTGCGGTGCACGCGGTATACCGTGTCTCATTCGCGGAACGACGTAGCGCTTCCGTATACAGGCGGTCGCCGCTCGCTCGCGCATTTCCAATTATCTCTCGGACATCCTATTGCTCTGCATTTCTTTTCTCCTATGCATATCCTTGATTCTGCACATTGAATTTCGTTCTACACTCGCACCGTTATGAATCGTTATTATATCGTAATATTATTCCAAAACAGCTATTGATGCTTTACGAATTCAATGATATATTGTTTGTTTGATAAAAACGAGTCCTCGATCGCAAAGAAATATGAGACTGTCGCGTGTATTCTTTTATGATTTTCTGAATCAGATTATATAACTTATATCGCTATATATAAGTCAAATATAATATTTGCGGCAACTCGTAATTATATTTCGCAGCACAAGGCAGAAGAATCCGTAATAGATATAAAACTCGGGACTATTACAAGTACTCCAGTCTTGCGCCTACGTAACTTTGGAATATAAACCAGGCGCAATTGAAACTGGAAGCAGCTGTTACATATAAAAGAAATATCGTAATTACTCACCAGAAGATGAATCCCTGGTAGGCCTGGAAGGCCTTGGGCCAAGCGGATGATGGGTCTGGTAAGGCGGTGGCGTGGCTGCGCTGTCCGAGCCAATTCCACTGCTGGCCGCACTGCGGGTACCGCCGCGTTCGACTATAGGCGTGATGGCACCGCCACCTACGACACCGTTGTTCGCCCCGACGATCGTCTGATTGAGACAGCGCCTGAGCTCGATACCGGCCAGATTGCCCCGCTGTCTGTGCACCGTGTCGTAGTCCCGGGGCGGTAGAAGTATCGGTCCTGTGTCGTTGTCCGCCGAATTGCCCCTGCCTGTATACATGTCGAGCGGGAAATTATTATACGAGATCGGAAAATCGTCGCGAATGTATTGCGAGTAGGTACGAGGAGATGCGCTGGATGGAAAGATCAGTTGGAGCATTTCTTCTGCATAAGATTTCGAAAGTTTTTATTTGCTCGTCGTAAAATGAAACAATCGAGTCTACTTAATGTAATGCGTGTAATAGCTGGGTTTAGTAAAATTTAAGCTTACGGAAACAAAAATTTCTGCAATAAATAAGTATAAGGAAGAGTTAACATTGCTTTCTCTTATTATTACATACCTGTCGCATTATAATATCCGCACTTTTTATAAATTACTGACATTTTTACGATATTCAACGACAAAAGCGTAAAAGAAACCTTTTCAGATTCAATTTTGCATATATATATAAAATTAGCAGCAATCAGTTATATCTACAATGCAATATTTCTAGAAAACCGATGCGGATAAAGAATCTCACTAATCATCAAACACGAAAGAATTTCGCAAAACTGAAAGCTATACACTCCAGGCGACCGTATATCGTAAAAGGGGGAAAAAATGATTTGTATCTATAAACACAGGGGACATGCCGGTAGGATATGTGAGATGCACGAGCGACGCACATGTCCTTTTCACGTATATTTCAGAGATTTCTCGCGAGATAAAAGTGCGTTCTCTTTGTCGCGTAACACCTGTCTGTTTCATTCATTTCATTTCCGCGCGCTCGCATGTGTACGATACAAAATTGGCAGCTATTTTTCTTATCTTTTGTGTCGCGCGCGCGAAAGCAAAGCTTCTTGTGTTGTGAAAACTTGAAGAACAAAAAAATAGAAAAAAAAATTTAAAGTGCTTACTATATATATATATCGTTGAATGAAGTTTCACTTTCTACGCTTAAATTAAGTAAATATATAATTTCATTTATATTTTGTGTACTTTATACTTAGGTAGTCATTCGGTTTAAGTATTGTGAAGAAAATATTATTATTTTTACGAAAGTATATTGTATTCTTGTGGAAACTGTATTCTACGCGGAGAATAAATAAATTATATTGTATAGTTCAAATAAATTTCAAAGTCTACAATGTAAAAAATCCGAAATTGGATAGTTTTTGAAAAACATAGATCGAAGTAGTAGATAGTTGAAAGGAGAGGTAGAAAATCTCATTTCAAGTCACAGTGTATATACATATATATACTTTCGCATAAGACCGAAAGACAACCTTCAACTCTCACTAGCTTATAACAATATCATTGTGTATTTTGATTGATTAGAACGTGGAAACTTGCATTACATTTTCGCAGGCGATTTCAACGGAATCCGTCTACCATAAGAATCGTACATTGCACGTGGCCTTCGGAATAATTTCATAAGTAGATATTACCCTAGTTTGGTAAGCCACATAACCATAGAAAATATCGAAACTATTTTAAATTTCTTACCCAACAGATCATATTTATAACTCTCGTTCCCTTAAACGAACACACTGCACATACGCTCATCTCCATTCCGAAGCTACATTGTTTTCAAATTGTTTAATAACCGTCACAGAGCGGTGCACCGGCAATTTTCTTTCTCCAAGAAGTGAAGCATAAGCATAATTTTAATCGGCTTTAACGAGCTTTCGAGAATTTCATGGCTGCCCTGTTTCTTTTTTTTTTCTCTGCTGAACGTTTCACCGTTTCACCTGTATATTTGGATAGATCATTTCTCTCCTCCTCCGTGCGCTCGCTCGTGTATGTGTGCGCAGTGCAGTATACCGCGCAAAGTTCATAGCGAACTGCAGGAGCGAGCGAGGAAAAGTACGGGCCGGACACACACGCCATTTGTACAGCCATCAAGACTTTTACGACGGAACAAAAAATGTACGTAAATCTCGGCAAAGAGGAAAAAAAAAATATAGAACGTTGCATGCACTCACTCCTTTCTCTTATATGCGCGCGGTGTGTAACGCGAAAATCTCAGTCACTTTGCCGCTGTGATTTACGTAAATATTGAGCGCTTACGATCGTCGTTATTATGCACTCGCCCGATATACTACGAACTTTCCGTTATATATATATATATTTTATAGATCGTGCGGCGATTATCAGAATTGGGTTCGAGCTTTATTGATTTAGATAAATTTCGTGCGGGTATATTATGATCTGTACTTTTCCATTAGGTATACGATGGGGAAATAGCCCCCCCGGTACATGCATAACTATACAGGGGCAATTAGGATTTACCAACTAATAGGAATTTTTGGCAAAGAAAATCACGAAATCTCTAAGATAATCGAGTCGATCCATTCGTTCATAAATTCGAATGAGAAAAATTACTCATGATTGAGCTCCCAGCATATGGAGTACAAATGAGTAAAACGAGAAGATGAAACTTACCGAGTTTAGCTCTGAGCTCAGCAGCGAGCGACTCGTAAATAGTGGTGGCCTGTATGGGGGCGTGTCTGAGCTCGCCGCTACCCTCCGAGCTCTCGCTCTCCCTCGTACTGCGTCCGTCGCTCCCCACATTGCTGCGCAGCCTCGTGTCCAGGGATCCGAGTCTCGCCAGACTGTCCGAGTGCGATGCCAGTACCTTCAGCTGACCGCCCAACAGATCCGCCGTCTCCACCGAGTCGCATCTGCAACCCGAACGTACACCGTATGCTTATTAGCTGAGTGCGCACTGGCTTTTTCCCCCGCTATGCGTATAGCCTTGGACTTGAATACCACCGCGGTTCGCGTGTCCAGACAGGAAATACTCGGATTGTACACCGGCTAATTAAGAAGCTGCACGGCAAGAGATAGATTCAATTTTGCCGCCTGTCGCGTGAGGAAACTGTCAACCGGGGGAAAGTAGTATACGTTTGCGTCGTAGACACATGTTTATTTTCTATACGACGGGGAGTAAGCTGGAGGCCGGCAGACGTCGATCCCTTTCGATCCTGCCTGCACGCATCGCGAGTTCAATACACCCACAAAGCGATCGTAACTATATATACAGACATATACTGGCAGGGAGAGATGCGCGAGCGCGTTGTCGTAAACCTAAAGATTCTCATTTCGCGCGAGCGCCTGCACATCCGAGAAAAAGAAAGGCAGCAGATAAGCCATATAATATTATCCTGTCAGTGTGATGAGCGATGCCGCAGTTTCGCTGCTGCTGTTGCTGCTGCACGTGAAGAACCGATTGGCCATTAAGACACCCCGCGAGCCTCTATACCTTTCTATGCATATATATATATGTACAGTTGAATTATGGGGAAAATCGTTAGCGGCCGAGCAGTGCCATTTCACCCGCGAAAATCGATTCGCCGGAAATGCGAGATACGCACACACATATATATATACACCATTTTTGCGCGCGTATGTTTATATTGTGGCCGGGAAAGGTGGACGGACTTTTTCCTTTTTTGCATTCGAGGCCAGCAGCGCGGCCAATCGCGAGAATGATCGATAAGCGATACACGCTTGGTGCGTGTGTGCCCCCGTTAAACGAGAAATTAGCGCGGGTTTATTTATCGTGCCGGGCCTCCGCTTCGCGGTGATTGCGATTGACCGAGCCACCGAGCTTCGGGCATATTAATGCGCTTATATACCTTGCGTGGTTATTGTGCCTTTTAGTTGTACAGTATATATATATATATATGAGAGAACATTTCTTTATTTGCGTAATGGTTCAGTTTTGGTTCAAGTGTAATTTTTTGGCGATAAAATTAATTGTATGTAGTATTTGCGATAAGGTATTATTTGGTATATGTGGGTGTCGAACTCTTTTCTATTTGGGTCAAACTTTCACTCTCATAGAGTGTGTATCTGTGGGTAATTGGAATAAACATATATGTACTGAACAAGATTTAAACTCTGCAAAGCTTACTATATGCTAATTGATTCACGGTTGTTTATGCCGAAATTCTATTTTAGCGCTTGATTTTAAAGCAGTTTATTATTGTATGAAAAGATATGTATATAATAACAACTATAGTTATTAGCTATCTTTTCAGCTGATAGTATATTGAGGTATAATTTTGGCATTCGTTCTTTTATTTTCATTGTCGAAAAACTCAAGAAGATATTTTGTGATATAATAAAAAGAAAGTGGGGTTATAAGCCAGATGCATTTTCACTTATTCTGTGTAGGAATCGGATGATGTCACGAATAAGCGTGTTAAAGCATTTATCCAACGAATAGCATATATATATATATATATAAAACATTTCTTTTTACGACACCAATGACCTAATTGCCCGTGATTGGTCAGTTCAAATAAATTTCTCTATTCATAAATAAATCTTGGTTCATTCTCTATGACGTTCTTTTTTCAATTTCAAAGTAAATATCTTATATAATAAGTGAAACATCAAGTACGATTTACTACTATATGCGATCGAAGTCGTCGCTTGTAATTTATCCATCAGGTTTTACAACCATTTCTAGCACTACATACATTATTTTTCACGTATAACTTAATTCCATTGTAAAAGTTTATTTAATCCAAGCTTAAAAGACAAATCCGGGCCACAATCAAAATAAAATGCAAATCAATCCAAGTCCACCATATATATACATATGTATAAATAATACGCGAAACGTCATTCTTATATAAATTATCTGCAGCGAGGCAGAAAGAAAAGTCTGCGTGAAAAGATGATGCGTCTCGCGGTAAGCTCGCTGCATTAGAATATATAACGGTATAAGATAGGCAGATCAGCTCACCTGTAGGCGTGCACGTGGACGGGATTGTTGGTGGCGGGATTCGGCAGCAGTAGAGTGGCAGCTACCACGTCCTCCCTCTGGACGGCGGCGAGTACCGCGTGACCGGGCACCAAGTGCTTAACCGCCGTTCGCGTCGAGCCGCCAGGATGAACCGTCTGAATGATCTTCAGACCTTTACTGCTCACCTGCAAGTATAGAAAACCCACAGCTTTTTAACCTTGTGCAATTTGTGTTTTAGCGTCGTGTATAAAAGCTATAGCACATTTTGGGAAAAAGGGGAAAGTCCTGGATTGCTTGTATATGTATACCAAAGAAAATTGTTGATTAACGGACTGTAGGACATGAATGGAGAAGATGTGTTCTTTTATTTGTCGCAGATCGTTAGTGGCTCAAAATTTATGCTTCTTCATTTCTGTGATAAAAGCTGAATATGAAAAATAAACAGTATAGATAATTTCTATATACTGGAACTGTGGAATTAAGTGTATATGATTATAATATGAAAGTGGTTGAAATAACAAAAAATGAAGATGTTTCTTTACGTATATTCAGTAATGGTAGGATATTTACGATTCGTTTAGAATATATGACAAAAACGTAGAACTAAAATTACCATGAATTACCTATACGGAGAGTGTGAAATTGATCGCTTATAAATATCCTAATAGGAAAGTAATTTCGAAAATCTTCTTAATATCGATAACTAACGTGTTAACTTCCACTTCATTAGCGGAAAATATAAAAAAAAAAAGATTATCATAGCTCGCTTAACGAATTATGAGAAGGATGGAAAAAAATATTTGAATTAATTTTACCAATGTAAAATACAGGCAATCATCTTAATCACGCTTTTTTGCTCACAATCAAGACATCGGCGGGGACGGATCGAGTAAAGATCGAGAGTGATGAGGAAGCGAGCGCGACTTTCAATTTAAAATCGAAAAGCGTCGCGTCCGACGAAAAAAAAGCCAGCGCTGCGTATATAAACGCGTGAGAAAAAAGCCGCGAGTCGTTTCCTGCATTTTATAGGCATATACACAGGCAAGGCGAGTAGAAATAGAAAAAAAAAATCGATTGCCCCCGAGGGGGGCTCTGGTAACTTTCACGCATCTAATCGACTGAGCGGCGACCGGAGCGCGCAACCAACATCGAATTCGTTTACCGTATAATATATCTGAAAGTGCCACCTTTTCTCGCGATGAGCACTTCGGCAAATAGTTTCGAAGAAAGTTTCTTATCCCCCACCCCAACTTTTACGTAACGCAACCGACCACCCGGCCATATACCGTTCACCGCAGTCGCGAGAGCTTAATTAGCAATGAATCTCTTTTGGCACACGATTGATAAAGGAAAAATGAAATAATAAAAATATGCCGGAACGCAGGCGTATGCGCGCGCGGAGTGAAATGTTTTATGAAAGTTCGGAGCGATCGACGTTTGAAAGATACTTTGGAAATTGCTTCTTTTGTGCGTGTGTATATGTATATATTAGTTGGGAACTTGTGAAATTAATGCCGGCGTAAACTTGGTATATAGTCGTTAGGCGGAATTGGATTATTTGTTAACGAGGATAATTCTTAATTTATTCTTGATCTCGGTATAGTTTGTAGAAAAATTCTTAACGTACCGACACTACATATTTTCTTTTCGAATCAGTGCAGTGCTACTCGTTAATTCTGTATAAAGAAACTAGAATATACAGTAAAAGTCGTCGAGATTTCCCTTCTGCGCGGCTTCTCAAATTTCATATAGGGAGAGCAATAATACAGAGAGGCGCAAATCTATGTTCGGGTCAACTTTAATAGCCTCGCCTGGCAAACTTTTTTTAACGCCCCGTGAAAGAAAGAGTGTATGTGTATATATATATCGGCGATAAGGGAAGATAACAAAGTATAAGAGACCGGAAAGGCAAGTGTTTTAACGTCAAAGATTGCGCTTCGAGCTGCTGGAAAATATGATCGCCTGCCGCAACGAATATTTAACGCCGCGTGGTATTGCGAAAGAATCGGTATATTAAAGCTGTTCACGTTAATTTTCGGCTATCGAAACTTTGACTGGATGATAATGGCTGGGAGAGATATCTGCGCGCCCAATTGTTCGATTATTAAGAAAATTGCTTACTCGTTAATGCAGTGTTTTTTATTTACTTCCGCAATGATTTTTAGAAGGCTTCGAAGCGACGTGTAATTTCGGTGCATATTTCGTTGCATCAGTTACGGCATGCTTTCATTTTGACATTCGTGTTCGCCCCGATGCTTTTCATAAGATATTTAGAATTAACATAATTTACTTGTTAAGTATTTACCGTTAATTTCTAGTTTTATTGTTCTGGCCAGTTTATATACTGTATTTTTTAGATTGCAAAGTGTGTATTTTTTAGAGAAATATGTTATTTTCTCATAATGCAATAGAAATATTTTTTGAATAAAACTCATAGTTTATTAACGCGATTAGTTAATTCGATAGAAGGAACGATACGAGCAAATTTATTATCAACCAGAACAACAGTCGGCCGTCAAACGAATTCTTCTCGAAGCGCGCATCAGCGCGACTGTCAGTCGAGACGCAGACAGCACAAAATTGCACAATTGCTGCCAGCAGCTTCATTGCGGTTACCGCGCAAGGTTTTTGATGCATCGAAAAGAAGCATAACTGCACGTGCGCATGCGGCCAAGGGAGGGAGGAATAACGCGGAGAAGAAAGGCAGAGAGAGAGAGAGAGAGAGAGATTTTTGTTGGTTTCACCACCGCGCGTTTGTCTCTTTTTGTCTTGTTCCGGGATTGGTTAAAACCGACTGCCCGCGCCTGATGCAGGTCTGCAGTTGCGCGGTGTCTGATTATACTTCAGGCCTAACTACTTAAATTGTTTCTTACTCTTTCGCAATGTCTCTCCCGTCTGTCGTGTTTCATTTTATTATTTATTAATATAGCGATCCTACCTAACCATTAAAATATTAATAGTCTACTATTTATACTTGATATACCTCTAGGTTACGTGTACAAAACTACCCGAGGGTTAAAATATTAAAATTAACTATTTTCGAATCTGACATTCTTTATTTCGAATAGTTTCTTCAACGATACGATTACTCCAACTGAATTAATTACATAATGTTCTATTTACACGACAATTAGAAAATATGCTTGGATTGAACTTGTAGCAAAATGGCATGTACCGCATGCAACAGCAAGAATGGAATCCGAGTGGTATAGGTATATGTACAACTCGAAGTACACCTCATTCCAAGCGTTTGGACAAAATATCCAACGAAGCTCCGCGTCGCACTCGCACAGGTTATAAGCGGAAGTGACCGTTATCTCGGCTAGCTCGACAAAATGATTTCCTCCCGCGAGGCTCGTGCTGCTATATCCCGTTTTTTTTCTCCTTCGAACTCGCTCTCCGTATCTCTCCCCCCTGCTGAAGTCCTAGAAGAGCACCTCGTAACGATCTCTCAATTCATTACCAACCGAGAGAGAGACACGTCATAAAAGGATCCTCAATTAAGTGCGTATCTCGCGAGAATCGCTATGTAACGAGATCGATGCCGTAACGCGCCCCGCACACGCCTCTGTCCACCTAATTGCGCAATTCTTAATCCGTCGCGCGCTGCAGCTGACGCTACTCGCGTATAATTGTTGTACTCTATACCGTCGCACTACCGAGATAAATTAATCAGCGCTGTACAAGGCGATCGCGTACACCGCGTCGACGGATCGGCACTTACATATAAAAGAAAGCTTCGATGATCGCACGGAAGGACGAGTGGCTCAATTTTCCGGCTCCGTAGGCATCGAAAGCATTTGAATGCGAAATCGCGGAGTGCCCGATGTCAGCGTATACAGCCGCGCATCCTCAACGAGCCGTGGCTTATACGTTCTACAATATATACGCATACGCACAGAGACGCACAGCGCGTACACGCGTGTATATGGAGGAAGGGACGGGGAGGTGAAAAGAGATCGCGAGAGAGTTGTAATGTATATCGTCAACGGGGTCATCGACGTGGTGTACGAGCGACCGGCCTCCCTATACATATATATATATATACGTGTGCGCGACTTTCGCCCGATGTACGCGTGTATCGGGAGTATCGCTATTGCCTCGACTGCTGCCTGGCGACATCGATACGGATTATTTGTTTCGTAACTGACGTGCAGTCTGTATGCACGCGACGCGCTCCTGCTCTCTTCCGCTCTTGCGCGATGCCGCGAGTTATCGACTTGGGAGAGTACATTATATATTGGGGATCGGTGCCTTAGGAGGGAGTTTCAAGGTTCTTACTTTGGTGGTTCGATATCGTATGCCAGTTGGTAAGGTGACGAAATAAATGCTCTTCGATTAACTGCGATTATAAAATTCGTTATGTAATATGGGAACTTTTGTCGTAAATAACGTTTGGAACTCGACTATGCAATTTTATTCTTAATGGATAATAATAATTTTAGAAATTGTACCATCGTGTTTTAATATTAATAAATGATTTAATTGAGGGGAAAAACTGCTAGAGAGTATGGCACAGCAGAACTTAAGCTTGTCGTAATTGACCTGTTGAAATCCCACTGAAATATCTGAATATATTGTATTTAAATCTGTGCGACTGCACTGGTTAAATCTGTGAGTTAAATTGCGGTGTTTTTCTCGAAACTGCCACACGAGCGAGGCCACGACACTAAAGTTCTAAAAGCCGTTCTTTTCCTTCTAATTCCTAGTTACGAAGCTGGCTTTTAAAAATCCTAAGTATATATCTTTAAATAGTCCTTAATCTACGACTTTTAATTACACTTGACACCACGTGGTGCTTTCAGAAATTCTTCTGTTACTTTGTAAACATGCAATTATCTTCTATCTTTATATTATTCTGGGAAATGTTACTATTGTCCAATTTGTTCGGTAACAGTTGTTCTTTAAAGGGGGACAATATTTATTAGAGTTTATGTGCACATGTAAAGTATGAATATTCATACAAGGAAATTGATCTTTCGGTTTAGACTAAAGCGTCGAAGTTTCCAAACAGTTTATAGGAAGAAAGTTTAATACCCAATGCATGAAGAATTCAATTTATTCTTATGATAAACCATAATTATTTGCAAGTACTTTTCTTTCTTTTTTTCGTTAATTTAACATGCATTTACGCACATTGTACATCATAAAGATGGATTATACAAAAGAACTTTTTTATAAGCAAAGGAATTTCAGGATAAAACCCTGCTCTTGATTTCGCTAGTGGTGGTGGAGAATATACACGCCTACACTTACGATTCTAATTGCAATCAATTACTTTCATTAACGGATAAATATCGCCCGTTCTCCACTGGCTTTACGATCAATTATGTGTGCTCATTATGACGAATTTATGGTCATTTGCGCGGGAGCCAGGAAATCACTGTCATTAATATTATTGTGAAAATGGAATCTAACGGCACTTTTTTTTTCTTCCATACTTCATTGGAATATACGAGCTGCGTTCATAAAGATTATTTGTTTCGAGTCCGACAAACGAAATTATTACACCGACACCTGTCTGTGAGTGGAGCACTGATCGATTAATTATCTAAGATGAATGCGCAGTAGAATTCTCTTCACTTTGCATTCATTGTCAGAGTATTACAGTTGGTCTGCTCTGGTTTTTTAATAATTTTTACGTAGAAACATTTATGTAAGCGTAAGTGTCGAATTGAAGTTCGAAGGCTTACACAATTGACTAATTAAAATAAATGGGAAGTTTGAAAATCTTGCTATATATTTAATTCTAGCATTTAAATATAAATGAATAATAATTTAAATTGAATTTTTGAAGCAATAAGATTTCTAACAACTTTTTGAACATTATACGATAACTTATCTTCAACACTTTCTAATTAAATTGATATTTTTGTGCGTTAAACTTGATCGATGCTTAACTTTCACTATTTAACGTCGACGGAATTTGATAAGTAATTGATTATAATTTTGCATTTAACTAATATTGACATTTTTTACTATATCTAACATTATGTAAAAATACCGTTAATCAAACTGTTTTCTTGGCAATTTCAGTTTTGCATATAGAATAGTTCTTTTGAATATACTTTACGAAAACTTCCATGAAGTCTATTAAAAACGTGAAAAGCTAAATCGATAAATAAACGATACTAATAATTCCGCAATAAATAGAAAATGAAACGATTGAAGTTAAAACATGCTCAATTAAGCAAATCCAATTTTTCTCGCTCACATTGAATATCCACTTAAACCCTTGGAATATACATATGCTAAACTTAAACATAAATACCGATTCCTGACAAAACTTTCCGCGATCGTTTATTCCCCCCCAAAACGAGTAAAAATGAAACGCGCGCGGCGCCAAAAACCCACCAGTCCAGCGAAAGAGAAAAGAGAAAAACGTCAAAAGCAAAAAAAAAGACATACCTAAGGAGCGAACCTCTCCCGTACACAACACGTCGCGAAAAAGAAAACGAGAATCCCGCGTATATATACCGATATATATATATATATATATATACGACAGCTTTCCCATCGGCTTGTTCCCGCGCGACGCGACGCCTCGGGGCTAAATTCGCAAAAAACGTCTCGGTCTCTGCCCAATATATGCGCGTCCTCTTCGCGGCGGGAATTTGAAATCGGGTGCATCGACCGGCCACTATATTTGCATGTGTGTGTGTGTGTGTATGCGAGCGGCGTTTTCACCTCGGCAGCGGCCCTCGCGCGAATTGGGACATTGACTTTGGGAGAGAAACGATTAGCCATCGGCACGTATACCCGAGTGTATATACCTTCTTTACCAATTATATATTTATACAACGCGAGTGTACTAGTAGAAAGCGCAAGAGACCTGCGGGTATTTATATATATATATATATATGTGTATCCATCGGACACTTGCTAACTTTTCCCTTCGATCGCCACGCGGACTCCCGTGTAGACAGTAAAAGTTTCGGCCGTTTTTTTTTTTTGTTGCGGTTTCGTCGGTATTGTTTCTTGCTAGATCGCTCATATGTGTGTGCGCGAGAGGCGCGTCTTTTACCGCGGGATTTTTTTATATTTTAAGGCGTGTAAGAAGAAAGGGAGATGAATGGTATTTAATTTAGTGCTCTTGTGTTCTTGAATTTTTATGCTTTACTGCAGCGGTTTTTTCATTCACCATACTTTTGAAGCTGTATCGGTTTGTGAGACTTTTATATACGAAATGTATATAGGATTTAGAGATAAAATAAATAAAGATTGTAGAAACTCATCTAAATCATGTTTCTTTTCACACCTGCACAAATGCCGTGTAAAAACTTTAGTTTATTCTCTCGAAGAAGTAATCACCTCATGAAATGCCACATTTATTTTTAAAAAACGTCTACTTTAAGTTCATTATTCTCTAATGAATAACTCGTATAATAGTGTAACTTATTTGCAAACTTCCAATGCATAACATGAAGGATTGGTTGTAATTTACGGAAAAACGGTCATATACGGGGATTCGAGGAAGCGCTTGTCCGGCAAATTACAAAAGCCATTATTACATACAGCGCGCGCGCAGGTGAATGTATATAGAAAGCTCGACGACTTGACTTTTCCAGGTCGAATACTCGTCCCGTCCTCTCTTTTTTTTTTACCTTTATTTTTTAAAGAAATTGCAGGATTTCGCGTATGCGCGTCGGTCGCGAGTTTACCTCCTCGATTTACTTTTAAAACGATGACACTCGCTGAGTCGCGCATAGGCGTGACATGCACGTATATAGTTTAGTGATTATCGTCGCAATTGGGTTTTATGAATATTAGGAGAAATCCGATGGTTTTAAACGTTCGAGTTAAGTATCACACGTGCTATTTTTCACCCAAATATCCAATATATATCCCGAGAATTTCAGCTTGAGATCTGTTTCAGGTAAGAACCCATGTATATCATTCCCAAAACGAATATTATGTACGCAGATGTATTAAAAATCCATTATACATCGGAGATATTAAAAGGTAAGTTGTACTCGATAAACGTTGCAAGGATCACGCGTGCACCAAAGAAGAGTATATACAGCGAGAAAGCTGGCCAATTTCGCATTAAATGTAGGTTTATTAAATTTTATAATACTTAAATCCAATTCTGTTAGCAATTTGCTTCAATCTAAACCACGAGCCGGGATAGTAAAATTACACCATTACGATAATTTATGAATAATACGTGAGAAGTGTTTCACAACAACTGCAGCCATGCATTATACCGCGCGCTTTCATCGCATACGTCTAAAGCCGTTTGAATGAACGCCTCGCGAAGGTATACATACACAGTAACGATTATTAAACGGTGTGCACATAATGGATCAAATTATTATTTAATTGCAATTACTTCTTTGCCCATTTACATCTTAATTACGTTATGGGGGAATCGTAAATGCGAAATTATTTACGATGTATATGCGGTGCGAACGTTCTCAGATAAAAATATACACTACGGAAATTGTAGAAAAGTGCAGCCGATGGAAAAACAATTTAGCGACTGCGTTAAGAATCTCGGGCTGAATCGTTGTTCCCCCTCGAAAACGTTCTTTTGTATAGGCCAAAACGAGCGAGACCAAACGAGATTTTGCGGGGTGAGAACTTGACTCGGGTATACGTTAGATATAGGCCCAACGCTTTCCGCGTTATCTCCGCGTTTACACGCGCAGCTGAGCGCGATAACGCAATGACACGACGAAATGCGCACTAAAGAACCTCGTATAGACGCACGCGCAAGCCTCGCTCCAAAACAACCGTAAAGAAGTGAAAAAGTTCCTTTTTGGAATTTCACGGGGGACCACCCAAAAATAGCCTAATCCGCGTGGGTAATGGTAATACGCATTATATATGAGACACGCGGCCCAAAAAAAGCGAGGAATGCACGCGCTCCGTGCGTTTTGTGAGTTTCTTTTTCTCTCTCTCTCTCTCTCTCTCTCTCTCTCTCCATACGGTGTCTCTATCGGTATTTGGGCTAAGGCAATAAATTCGCGCGAGCGGCACCGGTGCGCAAGCGGTTTGCCTTTTTCGTGTCGCCGCTGCCGCTGCTTTCACTGGTCAACGCCGTACACTCGAATAAGAGGAGGAAGAGGAATAATTTATACATGCGCTTGGCATATACGCCTAGTGGGTGTGTGTGTGTGTGGGGAAAGAGACCCAAAAGCGAGATGATCGCGGAATTGAGGAGTTTTCTTTTTCGCCGCGACGATGCGCCACGCGAGTTAAAGCTTGTAGGCTGGATTTGTTGTATATACGTGTTTGCAACTGCCTGAGGAATTTTCATAGGATGTTTAACATTGAAAGAATATGAAAAGGATAAAAGTTTTGTTTTCGAATGTTTTGGGCGCTCGAGTCACGTGTTTTATTGCGATTTGATGACGCGGATTCTAATACGTTGGTCACGACAGATTATTTTTATAGGGCATAAATATTTTAAGCTATATACAAGGTACGTTGAAAACCAGAATGGACTAAAATGTAATAAATACAAAATGAATTTGATTGTTAGAAGTTCTGTGAAAATATTTGCTAACTTAAATATTTGTTATCGAGCACATTTGTAAAGAAATGGTTGAATCGATCCTTGATATGTACAATATCTATATACCTTATACGATGCATCGAAGAACATTGCACCAATTATAAAAATCAGAAACTTTATCTGATTCCTAGAAACTATGATTCATGAACCATATAAAATATCGGCGCGATAGCCGCGGCATAGTTGAAAAAAAAAAGACTTTTTCAAATAAAAAATCATATTATAGACACTGGGGACGCCGAGAATTTTAATCGAGGTGCAAGGAAAACAAAAAAAAAAGTTTAAAAGAGCAAAGAGAATTCATTCACAGCGTGTAGTGCACCGATGCAGTGTATACGTGTGTGTGTGTGTGTGTGTGTGTGTGTGCAGGATGTTTGGAGTGGAAATAACGCGGTAACGGTTGATGCGTCGCTCTCGCGCGGTTGCTCACCTGCAGCGTGACCTTGAAAGGTTCTTGAAGCCGTTCGCGATCCAGGAGGTAATGTATGGCAGCGGGCATCGCGTCCACCCCTTTGGCCTCCCTCGCCCCCAAATACCACACGTAGTACGAGCTCTTTTTGACATCCTTGCCGCTTCTACCGCGCAGGGCCATCACTTGCTGCAACAATTAAACAAAAAACATTTCACATTATTACACGCCTATGTGTATATATATATAATATATGTATTTATATGAAAATTGCGGTATGCGAGGGCAGGAATTTTTTGATTTTTCAAACTTAGACTCGCCAAGTTCATACATAACCAGTGAAGAATATGCCGAAGTAACGTTACATAAATGTTAAGATCCCGTTTGCGGAGGCTACATTTTCAATTTTTGCAGTCGTTAAATATTCGGGAAAAAATGTGTATAGGTATGGCCGCCGATGATTTACCGGCATAATTTTCCATTTTAATGCAGTGTCTAGTTCAGGTGATCGGGTCTTGAATCAATATTTATTAAGTATTAATTATATAGTTGTAACGATTCGTTTGGTGCGCCATTATAATCATTACTCCGTTTCGCGGTGCAAGAAATTGTTAATGAGTAGTTACACACTTGTACTACTTTTTGTACTTCGGATACACGTAGGAACTTTTTAAATGAAAATGATATTTTATAACTGTTATGAACCGTATGGGTACGAATAAAAAAAGTTTGTGCAATTAAAGCTCCTGAACGTGCAATAAAATTCAGATGAAATTCAAATGCATATAGATGACAAAAGAAAGAATTTGCGCGTGCTCCCATAAATTTTCACACAGAGTTAGAATCGTATTAAATGGCACGCGAAAAATTCGAAAAGCAACCGCAGAGTCGCTAATCTTTTACGTTGCACACCCATGCATGCTTTGTTATGCAGAAGCTCGCGCGCTCAAAGTCCTGGTTCTCACAAATTTACTCCGTACGACCCTTTACACTATACGCCTCTACACGTACACACATACGGACGCAGACATATGCACACAAGTGTTTCCCGTAGACATTAAGCAACGTTCGCTGTTTCGAAGAGAGGTCGCGGCTATAAGCGAGATAGGAGTGCAATCCCCGGTTACAATAATGCAATGCATGAAAATCGTAATAAACGTTAAATAGCCCCGTGGCGAGAACCGTAATGTTTCACAAGCCCAGTCTTCCGCGTCTGTGTATGTGTTTGTGTGTGTATAACGAACGTTCGCATATTAGGTGTATATACACCACTGGCGAATATTTAAACACCACGTGTTCCCGATTCTTTTATGTTTACAAGTAGATTTTTTTTTCATTCTTTTTTTTTTTGAGGTTACGCGCGCTCTTTAACGGTAACGAGAATGGGTATGCCGCGACGTTACGCGAGGAGGTAATACACGAAATACAAGTTAATTGCGCGTCGCTAAATGAATTAAAGTGCGGGAATGCGTTTGAGGAAGTGAGTTCGAATAGATGTTTTTTTTTCTTTTCGAGCTAGATGGGTACGAGATGCATTTTGATGCGAGTTCTTTTCTCTCACAGAGCATTTGGAATGTAGCTTTTGCTTTCGACGCATGAAGACTTGATACATAATATATGTCAAGTGCTTATATTTTGCAGAATCTTTGTATTCAATTTAAGAGAAGCACAATATATGTAAGGAATTTGATTTCGTGGGTATATATAGCGATACAAGTAATTTAACAAGCGACAGACTATCAAAACACTCAAGTTTTAATATTGAAATATGTACTCTTCAAACACATTGTCTTTTTTTCAATCCTAAAAGAACTACAGCTAGAATACAAGTTTATTAAAACTATTCGTTAAAAATTAATTGCCGATATTCTAAATAAATAGATTAACTTGATACACGGCTCATAAAGTCATTATTAAACATCCTGTTTGAAAATGAGCATATTTCATTCTGAATCTGATAAAAATTCGAAGTTAAAACAGCTCGTTTCGTATTCCAACAAAGACACCTTCGAATACAAAGAAAATCCGATAGTATATACCAAAAGCAGAAAAGCCTCTATGAGAAAAAACGAAAAGAATGACTCAACAGCAGGACCTAGACCCACTAACTCGAATATTATATCGGAATGAAAGACATTAAAGCTCTCGCCTATATAGTAGCATTTAAGAATCCGCCTATGCGAGCAATTATTCCACCGACGCATATCGCGCGCGCCTCGTAGAAATCATACCGGCCGTGTGCGTGCACATATATAGGCGAGTCTCTCTCGTGTGCTGCACACATAAACGCTTTAGCATAATGCACATGTATATATGTATGTATGTGCGAGCGCTCGAGAGTACAGAGAAGAAAGCATTACACGTATATATAGGATAGACACACATGCGCCGCGAGAAGCTATATAAAGGATCGCGGACGCGCGCCTGCACACGCTTAACCTCGCTACCTGAATATCTCTCTCTCTCTCTCTCTCTCTCTCTCTCTATTCTCCCGACTATTATATTCTATATGCTCCCTCTCTATTCCACATTCATTTTGTGTACACTGCAGCGTTGCTGAGCGTGGAGCTGTACCGTCCTGTGTCTTGACTCGATGAAACTCCAAGCTCTAGGTGTTTTTGAGCAAGTTGGACGATGAAGCGAAGGAAAAAATATTGAAGTTGAAACAACTCGCCAACGTATTTGATAAGCGGGATTCCTTTGCTAATTGGTCGTCAAACCTTTATTGCTCTCTCGCTCTCTCCTTTTAATAGGCTTTTCAAGTGTGAATTTTAAATGAGTCGTAAAGATTTTTTTATTAAATGCTCGACATAGAAGTATGTTTGAATTTGTTAGCGCAAACAATGGTCAAATCGTTTCTCTCTAATTAAATAATTATTTATTGCTATGTAGCTGCAAGTGCGACAGAATATCGAATGCATTTCTTCAGTCCGCGATCGCTACTCCAACTGTCTGTATATGTATACGCGCGCGCGCACACCTGCAGCTATATAATGTATTTGCGCGTTTTATCTATGTGGTACACGATACGCGTTACGCGCTCTCGAGCTTTACGAACAAAAAGAAAAAAGCACACGCTACCGTACAGAGGAATGCAGGTGCAACCCTGGTATATCCACCGTCGCATCGTTTATTTCGTTTGTCAAACGAAGAAAAAAGAAAAGGTGCGTGTAACTTAAAACAGAAAATCATAAATGAAGGGAGGATTATATAGGAAGAGCTGAGGATCTTACGCACGGCACGCGTATGCATCTGCACACTGTCGTTTATATAACATGGAGAAGTTTAATGTACCGGCGTGTATACTGATAACTCCGCTCTGGGCCCCTCTAATTGCGTATATTCCGCGGAGCATCGCGGTTGCTGACCGTCCCCTCCTTCTCTCCACCCGACTATGTCTATTTTTAGCGAGATTATTTTATTTTTAGAAAGGATATGCCATTATTTTTAGAACCTGGTGGTGGTGCTGGTTTTTTTTTTGTTTTTTTTTTACTTGGTCGCGGAGCTTGGTTTTATTATGCGCGGGCTTAACCTTGGCCAAGGTGAATCGTCGAGAGGTGTGCAATAATTATGGGTCCGCGATTATGAAACTTTTTTCTGTGTGCCTGTCAATTTCGTCAGCTGGTAGATTATTTTCTTGGAATGCGGTGATTCTTGCGGGCTTTAATAAGAGCCAATTTAGTTTAATTCGATACCGCGGTATTTATTTTGGCAACGAATTTACTTTTTATATGTAAAAATTTCGTAAAATTATGCGAATGTATATCTGATTGTTTATTGCTATTAAATAATTTCTACAACTATTATGACATATTAAAAGAATTTAGTTAATTAATTAACTGTTATCCATGCGTATAATTTTAAGCTAACAATGCCAAAATATACGTTCTCCATATGACACGCGTGTACTTATACTACGAAATATTACGTGTTCTGTACGCTAGTCAACTGGTATTTATGTATTTTCTTTTAAAACACAAAGCACGTAGTAGCGGATAAGCTCGAAAGTGAGTATTAACATCTCTTTAATCCCGATTTCGGAGCAATATTTACAGTTAGGCTTTAACGCTGTACTGTTATTAAGTACAGAACTTTACACTTAGTCACGAATCGTTGTTTTATCATAAGGAATCCGGCCTCTCGAGGAGAGCATTAAAAGAGGATCGAGAGAGGATTTAAAACAGTTAGTCAAAACTTGAGCGCGCGTTCAAACGTGGCTTTATCGAAAAATCAGCGTACAGTTTCCCAAATCGCTCTCCCATCGCAGCTCACAGAACCGAACTGATTAAGATTGAAAAGAAAAAAAAGAAAAAAAAAACATCCGTAGAGTCATGCACATACTGTATATACGTACACACAAACACCGGCCTACGCTACCTATACACGCGCAGTGTATAAGTACAACACCGTCCTCTCGAAGCTCCAATGCTCTCCATCGCAACAGGTATACATATATACGTATATACCTCGAGACTCTTTGCTCCAGTAAAAACGAACTTCTCTCTCTCTCTCTCTTTCTCTCCCATCGGGGCGGGAGTATAGAGGTACACGCTCACCGAAGGTATATGGCAAAAAGTCGACCAAAAACCTACGCTCTTATCCTCTTCGTCGATTCTTTCTACTCACTAATTTTTTTTTTTTTTTTATTTTCCTCGTCAAAAATTACATCGTCTTTTTCTCATTTCTCTTTCTCTATCGCGCGCGCCTCTTCGTGATTTATCTTTATTTACAAATCGGTATATATATTCATTTCACCGCCGGACAAAATAATTTGACAAAGACAATCGGGAGTTTTATAAAGGACATTTGATAGGAAACGAATCACTGCAGCCTTTTCGCTCGATACCATGAATTTATTGAAGTATATAAGCGAGCTATTTGTTGTAATCATGACTTAACTACGATAATTAGCATAGTGCGTAGAATTAATTAACTAATGTAGCAGTATTTATGTAGTCGACGCTACAGACTGATATTTTATAATGTTATATTCGTGCCAAAAAGTATTAAAACGATAATCTAAGTCTCTTGAAATATCTAATAATCATTTATATATCTTTTATAGGACATTAATCCCACCACTATCAGATCATCGTTTCTCATTGATAAGCTTGAGCGCAGCCAAGCCCAAACATTACCCGACTCTATATATATATATATATATATTCACTGCAGATAATAAACTAATTATAACGCATCAATCCAGAAAAAAAAATAGTAACTGACATCCAACCTACAAACCAATGAACGCTATATAAACATCTCGTGCAATTGTATTTGGCTACCATCATTGCAGCAGCAGCCAGTCTCGCGCGCGCGACATTCTAAACTATATATTTCAGTGCAAAAAACCTGCATACACAACTATACATCCAGCAGCAGCTGGTCGCTCTTATTTTCCCTCTAACCTCAAACTTATCCATCTCGCTCTCTCGTAACTCTCTCGCTCTCTCTCTCTCTCTCTCTCTCTTTTCCTCTCACATCCAGCGCTATATCCAACGTCCATTCCACTGGCAGCTCCGAACCCAGAATATTACATCCATCCTCGTCTCTCTCGCGTGTATCAGGTTGCAGTGAAAATGTATAGCATTCGAGCGAAGGAGAGAGAGAGAGAGAGAGAGAGCCTCAAGGCCCAAGGCTCAGCTATAAGATTTCCCCATAGAAACTCACCCGAGTAGCCGCCGAGAAGAGAGCAGCAGCAGCAGCCGCTCGCTCTTCTACTCTTCCTCTTGGCCGATCGTCTCCACTCGTCTTCCTCGACGTCTGCGCGCGCGCGCGATCCTATAATACTGCTACTGCACCAACCTCACTCTCTCCTCTCCTCTCCTCTCCTCTCTTTCTCTCTCACTCTTGTGTACCAACCGACGTCTTCGCGTATGGGCTTTCGCGTAATAATACGGTACGCGCTACGGTACATATACACACCAGGTATGAGAGAGCGAGAGAGCGAGACAGAGAGCGCGAACACACTGTTGCGAACGAAGAAGAATGGTAAACTAGCAGAAACGAAGCACTGGGTGTATATACAAATCGGTTGACGATCTGTCTTTCTTTCTCTCTCTCTCTCTCTCTCTCTCGCTTTGTCGCTTATCTCACTGGCACACGAGAAGAGGGCAGAGGAGAAAAAACTTTATCCACGAGAGTACATGTAGATTGTTTATTATTGGTCGGAGATAGCGATGCGCTATGGGTTATGTGCGATGAGGGCGCGCACAGTGCATCCCAGATACATACGCAGCTCTCCGTTGCTGTCTTGGTATATATAGGCGATGATCGGCCGGGGATGACTACGAGGATGATGGGACACGGGCCAACGACAACCCGCGCGTAGGAAGCGACGCGCCGCACATGGCGTCGTCTCTTCCAGCCGATTTGCGGACCTTTTCTTTCTGTTTTTTTTTTTTTCCTTTCCTCTACACCCTCGTATATAGTATGTGTCTGTTTGTGTGTCTGTTTATATATATATATGTATATGCTAGAATCACTCGTCTCCCGACACTGTTCGTCCGTTACTACTGGCACGGCTGTAGCGCGAATTTTTCAAAATCACGCGCGAACACTTGTCCGGTGCGATGCACCGCTGCGCATCATGTATATATATATATTGTGCATATGCACACGGAATGAGACACTGCACCGCAGGTGAGAGAAGATCGCGCCTGCAGGAGAATGAAGCGACAGCGCGCACTGCGTGCAAGTCGTACGAGAGAGAGAGAGAGAGATAAAACGAGGGATAGACAGAGATAGAGCGAGAGAGAGAGAGAGCTGCACACGACGGCGGCGGCGCGGTGTTGGCTTACCACGTATAGTACCGACTGGCGGACGTCGACGCGCCGTACTGCCGGGGCCTCACCAGTCTCAACCTGAACCGCGAGAGCTACTACTACTACCGACTAACACTGCCCTATACACCGCGCGCACCACCGACTCTCTCTCTCTCTCGCTCTCTCTCACTGGCTCTCCCGCGCGCATATACGGACCCCGAATAAGAGAGCGAGAAGGATGGCGAGGCACGCAGGTGAAGGTATATACACGCCGCGCGGCGGCCGCCGGCATCGGACCGAGAGGAGAGGGAGTTGGAAAGGAAGACGGCGGCGAGGGAGTTCGAAGTAGAGAGAGAAGGAGAGAAAGAGAGAGAGAGAGAGAGAGAGGCTCACGAACCCAGAGCTCCATGAAGAGCCGCGCCGCGGCCAGCACCAGCAGCACCAGCAGCAACGGAGGGGACCGACGAGAAACATTCACCGAGACAGACGCTCGCGCGCGCTAGTGTGTGTGTGTGCGTGTGTGTAAGAGAGTTAGAGCTCCGCTTCTCCGTACGGCGTTCTCCAAAGCTGCCATGAAGGAGAGAGAGAGGGAGAGAGCTGGCTATGCGACGTGACTGTGTGGGTGGGAAAGGGACAGGTGGATACAGCTTGTCTCTCCCTCTCTCGCTCTCTCTCTTGGTCTCTCTTGGTCTCTCGTCGACACACACCACACCTTGTAGCGTGTCTTGCCATCGGCGCTCTCGACTAGCTATATACCGCCAGTGAGACAGAGAGGGAGATTAGAAGCGATTTGCTTTCTTTTTCTATGACCAGTGCCGCGCTAACCTCCAATATACCTCTCTCTCTCTCTCTCTCTCTCTCTCTCTCTCTCTCTCAGTTGGGTGATATGGCGAGGCTGCTGCTGTAGCTCCTCTATACTCTTTCTCGTTCGCTATATAGGAGAGATGCCTGTGTGTCTGCATTGCGTTCGAGGGAGAAAGGAGATATTGCAATATGGTGTGCGCAGTGTGTATGTATAGGTACCGATCTTTCTCCTCTCCGCGCGGCTTTTTTCGCGCGCTAGTGTGGCCTGGACCTTTATATACAACGGGGGCTATATTTACGTGCTTCTTTTCACTGAATAATCCTGACGTTTGAATCTTTTTTTTCTTTTCTTTTTCTTTTCTATCGTCGATGATGGATAGTCGTAGATGTTTTTCCTATACAGGGGATCGGTAAGAGAGATGCTGCAGAGATGCGTATCCGCGCCGCTGGGCTAATAGCTTTATCGATAATGTGACTCTTTATTCTTTTTTTTTTCTCGCTCCTCGAGAGAAAGTGACACAACCAATTTTGTAGGATCCTTTCCAACTTTTATTTTTCTACAAGCCCGTGGTTGTTTCTTTTGCCTACGCTCGACCTACGAATTATATAGAGAGCTCTGATGAGCACGAGCGATTTGCTACGCGGAACTATCAAATTGCTAATATTTCACTGTCGTTGCCACTGTGTCGGTAATTTTTATGGCGCTGCGGACATTACGGATGGTTTTTTTTTTACACAAGACCACTTGTGAAATCGATATTATTAATGCAGAAGTTTGGTAACTTATCGGCCGTCTGATTACATTACCGCTGTAAATCTGATCATTAAATTATTAGTCGTCTCGTATGTAAACACACGGAAAATCGGTGCATATGAATAAAAAAGATCGTTTCGAGTACTTTACATATATTTATATTATACGGGCAGGAATAAGAGAAGTGAGAATTGTTTTGAGTTATATAGATAGAAATAGCGGACGTGGTTTTGAGACGCTGAATGGCCGTGGAGATAATTTGCTTGGTTAACTATACAATTAGTCATTTTTGCAGATTTAAATATACCTAGGCGAGGTCCTCGATTGTATGCAAATAAATGTTATACAATAGCTTTAAAAAAGTTATACGTGCGTGCGCATGCTCATATATACATCTTTATTTTATATGCATTAGTTACCGAGATGTTAAGAAAAGAATACAAATTGCGGTGTAAATAAAATGTTCTCAAACAATCATCGTCTACATTCTTATCTCGAAATCGTCAACGACAAAATTAAGTCTATCGTGTAAGAACCCTAATGTATTTACATTCCTAACTATACCTAAATGAAAACGAGTACCAAAAGCGGGACCAAAGTCTCCCGGAATCCGTTAATTTTCGCAATCTCTCCTCCGATGCAACCAAAAATCGTTCTCCATGGCATAATCGCGCGCGCTGCTGCACTTTTTTCCCTCTCTCTCTCTGCACATCGCTCGAGTCTCGCTCGTTCACCATTCTATATAGAGAGGCGCAGAGAGTCTCGGCATCAGCAGCAGCAGCACCACTACTATATACCACCAATGGATTCCGTCCTGAATTCGGCAAGCGACGTTTGCTTTCGCTCTGTGTTGCCCGGGTATATAGCCGTCTGCGCGAGTACACATACACGGAGTCGGCACAGGCCAAGTGCACGGCTGTTTATGTATGTATAGAAGAGCTGGAGGGAAGACCACGAAGAAGGAATAAAGGTTCTGCCGTGTGCGTGTGAGTGTGGGTATGTACGGAGCCGGTGCCTGAGAGAGAGAGAGAGACTTGGTTGGGTATAGAGCCCGTCTGACCCCTTCTACGGACTACCTCCTTGTGTCCTCTCTCTTTTTCGAAGTCTTCCTTTCTTTTGCATCGACTCTCTCTCTCTCTCTCTATCTATCTATTTATATATTTCTACAGCTTTTTAGTTACTTTTTCGATTTTGCTTGCTGCTGCGATTGTTGTACGCGGAGAAAAGCTGGACCCCCCCCCCCCCAAAAAAAAAAAA
>UELU01139095.1:3529-49440 GCA_900490025.1 Megastigmus dorsalis
GGGGGGGGGGGGGGGGGGGGCTGCCGGTAGTTGGAATTGAATTGAGCGAGAGTTTGATCTTTAGGAGGTTTACGGAAATATTTTTTGAGACAGCCGAAATATCTATTAATGTGTCCGCGCAACCATTATTTTACAGTTGATTTGAGATTCACTGATTTTAATTCAATCATTTCGCCTGGCTTATATCAAGGCAAACTCTAGCTTTAGCTGTTCACATTAGCAAAAATTCCAAATTTTCCCTTTTCAAACTTTCCAACAGTAGAATATATCGTAACATACAGACACACACATACACAGGATTCATGTTCTCGTACAAAAATCTCAGATCGAGTGGACGCGCGATCCTTCTTTTCCATTTTCCACTCATCCCCTTCAGCCTCTCTTCCACGTATACTGTACGCTATGTACCCGTATTCCGGCTCCCTTGCAGCAGCAGCAGCCTCTCTCTTTCTCTCTGTTCAATTATTTCGAGGTAGCACGCGGTCACGGAGAGCTTCGTACGTCGCCACGTCCGTTTGAAAGTCGACATCGCGTCGACAGAAGATTCTCTCGCGCAGCCGTGTACAGCTCGAATAAACTCGATATATATACGCGATAAGCGTGTGTGCTGCTGCTGCACCACGGGAATAACGACTGGAAGACCGTCGGAATCGCTTTCGGATTTTTACCGTTTTCCGGGTGATTCTTTCTAGTTTCTTTTCTTTTGTCTGCTCTCGTTCGGCATTGTAGTTACTGCAATTTTTCGGTTTCTTGTACGCTATTGGCCGAATAGGGTTATTGAGGGTATATGAAAAATTAGAGATGATATGGATGGCTGCTTGAGGATTTTTGCAGGTTATTTGTGTTTAGAATAACTGTAATTAATTCATTGTTTATTATTATGCATGTATTGCGGAATTAACTATTCTTTTTTATCAAATAAGCTGAAAAGTTCTACATTAAAGGTTGAGAATCAACATGAACAGTTTATTTATATACTTTATACTTTGTCTGGTTATGCTTGGAGCTTACCCACTAATCTTAAGTGTCTATAAATACACTATCTATATGAATTAGCTAAATTCTGCTTTCCTGAACGAAATAATCTATTCATTTTGAAAAATATCGTAACTATTATAATGCTGTAAATTATTAAAATTGTCCATTATCGTCATTTTCTACATACCTGGAATTATTCAACTTTGATATTGTCGATTCGGATTAAAATTAGGGTAATTTCCAAATCTAGATTAAAATCGATTTCTGCAGACAACTGACGCTATAAATCGATTATTATAATGTACGGAAAAAGCAAAGTTTTTTTTATTATTTTTTACTGCGCCATGTCAGACCCTCAGTTTTGAATTTAAGATATTTTGAACAGTAGTAGATTTTTAGAGATGTAGTTTCAAACAAAAAAAAACCGACTGAACCAATTTCCATGCAAATTCCGATTGCTGTAAAGTATAAAATTTCGGACTCAAAAGAAACTAAAAGAAACAGTAATCTAATAAGGCCCTAACTCCCGAATATGAAAAATGAACAAAAGCCAATTACTTGCCAAGATAAATAAACTGTTTTTTCCTTCGGTATAATAATAACGCCAATTTAAGAATTAAAAGCAAATTTACTTTTAGCGCTGAGAAAAACGTGTATGTGTAATAAAATGAAAACTTGAAAACAATGTGGTTGCAATTACAGTTCAGAATCAGCAAAATACTTTTGTTACAGCCACATCGCGGATTTCAATCGATAAAAATATAATTCAGTAAGGATATTGCTACTTAAAAGCATTAAGAGCAAGTTGAACCACATATTATCCAGACAAAACTATCAAAAACAGCAGCGGCAGAAACAACGACGGCGGCCGTCGCGGCAGTACGAAAACAATTCCAGCGATCCAGGGAAAAAGAACGAGCCTGGCAAGCAGCGCAAAAGGAGAAACAGCGTATCGAAATTACAAACTTACGGACGGACCGGGGAGAAGATTAAGAAAACTAAAACCATAACCCCGACGGAGCGAAATTTCCCGAAATATCGGTATCTACTGTACCCCTCCCCCCCCACCGCCTTTTTCTCCTGCCCTTTACAAACAAAAGATTCCCGCGAACAAACAAAAGCTCGGGGAGAAAAGGGACTTTTGTCGTCCAACTTTTCTTCTCCCCCCTCCCCCCTCCGAGAGATGTAATGGGCAAGCACAAGGAATTCAAAGGTCCCAGCCGCTCGCGATTAAGCCATTTTAGACGGAGAAACGAGATAACCTCTACTCCTTCCTCTCTCACTCACTCTCTCTCTCTCTCTCTCTCTCTCTCTCTCTCTGCTTCTTCTCAGCAGATGCGGAAACGCAAGTTTCTCCGAATAAGGCAGCAGAAAGAGGGAACGAGAGAGGGAGAGAGGGAGGAGGAGAGAGTAGTACTTCTTTCCCATTAAGCGTCCCTCCGTCTGGTCGTTGGCGCGCCCGCCATTAAGATGCTCGTTCTCCCGTAAAATGGTGGGGGTTGGTACCCGTAGACTTCGAGAAAGACAGTGAAACGTAAAGTTAAAGGGTTGCGCCCGTCTAGAGAAAGAAGAAAAACAAGGACGGCCGGGGGTAAGAAAGATGTATTTAATTTCGCACCGGTGTGTATATGCCGCGGCCGTTGGAAGGCGCGCGAGTTAATCGCTGTATTAAGGTACAGAGGCGAGCGATTAAATGTGTCGTATTTGCATCGGAACTTTTCGATTTGAATAAAAGGCGTATATAGCCCGACCCCCTCGCTCTGCCTTACACCTCCACGCTGCTATTCCCATAGCAGTCGAGTTTTGCCGAGGACTTGTTATAAAATTACGCCGTAATGCCCCGTAATGAGGGCGCTGCGATATTTTAATGCGATTTCACAAAAGGCGAAAGGAGTCGACGACGAGCGACGGGTCGCTCTTTCTTCTTCGCGATGCTCGATAATAATGGGAGGAATTGTAGTTTTGTTTGGGAGGGGCTCGGTGGGGGAGGGGGGCTCGATTAAATTTGCCGAGTGTAGCTTGACTTTTGAGAACTCGGCTCGCTCGCTCGGAGGCTGCAATTAGATTTTAAATTTGACTATTTACGAGGGAGGAGTTCGCGTTGCTTCTCTCTCTCTCTCTCTCTCTTTCTCTGTGGCGTCCCTCCTCTCCGTACCTACATAGCCATGTTTTTCTTAGCAGTTCGATAATCAACGTCGTTAAGGAGATTTCTGTTTTCATTTTTTTTTCTTTAAGGCTGCGCTTTTGAATGGAATTTCTCGACGAGAGGTGAATCCTGCACTTTACGATGAATGTTTATATTTGTAAAGCTCTATTCATTATGCAAATAGAAAATATATATTTGTGTTCATTTCGTATAAAATTAAGTTTTTAAATTTTCGTATTGCTTCTATTAGATACGGTGTAGTTTATAGGCTACAATGTCACGATATTGCGAAATTTATGGATGTTCAACTTTAATAACACCTATAAATTTCATTTGCTCGTAACGCAAAAATCGCCCTTAACGTAAAATTCTGCTGCAATCAAATATTTGGCATAGTTCTTTTGTACTAAACTTTTCGTATGTGATACGAGAGAACGAAACGCTTCATTTCCATTTCAAAACTTTTCAACTTATTGATTAGTAATTTTATTTTTAAATAAAACTCTAGGTATTCATCGAATGTAATTTACTTGCGTAAGTTTAAAATCAAATTAAATGCAGACTCAAAATACGAAAAGTTAAATTTCTGCTGATTTTATTTTAAATTATAGTATAAAATATGTATAGAAAAGGGAATTTTTCTTCCACTATGTATTGATCGAATTCATTAAATATTTTAAATCTTTCACCGTGTATTTCCATATACCTATATAAAAATCTACAAATTTTTCGTAATCGAAAGTCAAATTAGATTTTACTTTAACATTTAATTAAATTAAACAATATGCTTGCTATTCCAATTAAAGTAAATCACGAAACCTAACGGAAAAACTCTTACTTCGCCACTGAATAAAAAGAGATATTATTGTTGAACTTACCTTCGTGAACCGTGAGGGTCGCAGTAGCAGACACAGCGTCGCCAACGCCATTCTCAGCCAGGCACTCGTACTCGATGCTGTCGCGGCCCGGTCGTACTGGCTCGATTCTCAGCAGCGTGCCGTTTGGATACTGATGCACTAGGAATCGTGTCTGGGTCTCTGTGAAAGCAGAAGGGCGAGATTTTGAGTGAAACTTCTTTCTTGGACTCCGGGCATGTTTAGTTTTCCACTTTCAGGAATTGACGTATCGTCGTGAGAATAAAAATTTAAAGCTAACTTTATCCCGACATTATTTGATAAAAGGACTCGACACTTTCTTTTCAGAAAGGTGTCAGTTAGTATTTTATCCTACACAAAACACAAAATAAAACACTATCTTATTTATTTAAATTAAAGAATTGAATCGGTTAACGTATCATATTTATTATACACTGGGGTTAATGCAATTTTTACCATGCCTTCAATCTCTGGGGTATATTATTGTCGTTTAAAAAAAAGTCAAACGAGAAAGAAGAAGGAAAAGACGAGGAGGAAAACCCAAGGCACGAGAAAAGCAGCAATTTAACTCGCTTCATTTTTAGACGGATTTTGGCCTCGGTAATCCTAACGGTCTGTTTAACCCTTTAATTGGCAAATATAGCGATCCACTTTAACGATGTCTGCTTTAAGCTGCTTCGCATACCTTTGTTATCCGGCATCGGAGGGAAAAGAAAGAGAAAGAGAGAGAGAGAGAGAGAGAGAGAGAGAGAGAGAGAGAGAGAGAGAGATAGAGATAGAGTGGGGGGGGGAGCGTTCGTTCAATGCACCTTTATTTAACATTAAATTATCATTTTACAAGCTTTACGTTTCGCTTCACTGTTATTGGCTTTTCATTAAACACTTCACCGAATGGGAGAGCTTTTTTGCGCCAGCTTCTCCTACGAAATTTCTCACATTTCTGCTTCAATCTAAGAACGTACTTTATCGAATACTACTTTTTTCATTTGGCCACTTTTACCACGTCTATATTTTTATTACAAAAATTAATTCAGCACGTGAAATAATGACATTATTGTTCTGGTTTTAGAATCGCTAAAATTTGCACAAAGTTTCCTCGACATTTTCCGTGAATAAATTTAATTATTTTACACCAAGAACATATGTTTTCCAATTTTGGCCCCAAACACCAAGCGTTGAAAATCAAAATGTTTAACAAAATATTTGACCTGTGCGCGCGCAGCTGCACTCTAAGAGAAGCCAATATAATGTAGAGCAGAGCATGAACAATTGACCTTTAAATTATTAATCGTACAAAAGTTCACAAATGAAGGTTTTGATCATATAAGTGCATTATATTAAAAAAGAAAAAAAAAGTAAATAATAGCGTCGAGCTCTCATGATTCACCATTAAAATTAATGAAATGCGGATAAAATTTGAATTTCAAAAGTCGTTCAATCAGCAATAACAATAATAATAAAAGCAGCGGACAACAGTACGAAATCGACTGGCGATAATTTATCAGACTGTCACTTTTTCTCATCGTCCCTGTCATAACATAGCAAATATCCGAGTCACGATAAAGCCGACTCGATTATTAACTTTTCCGCGCTGCGCCGTACGTTCTTTAAATAAATATTCGCTTTCGCGTTTAATTATGCTTTAACTCAGCCTTTAAACTTAACGATATAAAAGAAATGAGGTTCGATTTTTGTTAAAAGTACTAAACCAATCGAATTAACATAAACATTTGTATATTTACAAAACATGAACTTTGTATTTGCAATTGACAAATAGTATTTTTTATAGTGACTTCTGCTGTAATTCGATATGTAACCACAACATTTACTTTAAGACCAATCCATATATATATATTATCTACTTATACGTATACCGATAACTTTTACAACGCAAACGAATCAATGGGAGATAACGATGCAGCTAAATTAAAGGCACTCGTTTGTACCCCCAAGAGATAGAAAAAGAGAGAGAAAGGTAGTTCAGATGGTAAAAAAGTAGGAGGAGGGGACGTAAAGGAGGTTAAAGTTTTATACGCTTCGAAAAATTCCCTTTTCTGCCCGAGCCCTTCGATATAACGTACCCCCAACGTTTTCTACACTGGTGGGAAATTTTTTATTTTATTTTTGTAGTACATATACCGTGAAAAAGTTATCAGACTGCGCTACTCTTATACAGACTTATATATATATATTCGAGCCAATCTATCTACTTGTAATTGTACATGAATATAATAGTTAAGGATATACAAGCGTTCTTATCTGCTTATATATGTTTCAAATTTACATTTGTGCTCAGGTATAATATTCGACCACGCTTGCGCACGAATTTTTTCGAATGAATGGTAAAACGGTTCAATGAATGTAAAGAATGAATTTATCTGGAAATACCGTTAAATAAAGCGAAAAAATCTTAAGTAGAGCAATATTAAGTTTGGTGAATTCCCTTTCGCTTTGTGTTGCAGTTGCTCGACTGACTGTATGCTGGAGGGATTTTTGTCGAAACTAAAAAAGTTCGGTATTTTTTTATTCTTTTTGCGAATAAATAACGAGAATAAGATGACTGTTGGCCGAGGCACGTATACTTTTTAATGCTTATCAAAAATTCATGTTTTAAAGCTGCGTTTAATAGCCAAATGTCAACTTATTAAAATTAACATCATTTACAGTATATAAAAAGCTCAATGGTTTTGACGTAAAAGGGTAGAAATTATTTATCACCGTTGAAAAGTTGAGTGCTCGAGGAAAGGATCATGAAAAACCTTTGATGATTAATGAAACACAAAACTAAATTTTAAAAGTTTTACGCTAGCCGTTATTTTGTTGCTTTAAACATAACTTTTTTAGTACTGAAAGGGCCAGTGTTAGATTTTTAGTATTAGAAACTTAACAATTTTAAAAATAACTTGTACCCATCCGATGGTGCTATCAAAGAATACCATTAAAAAATTTTTTTTTTCAAAATGAATTCGTTTTCAAACAAAAATTTACACAATCTTCTGATGAATAAAACTGACTTCTACTATTAATATAAAATAACGTAACTCAATTTTCTTGCTAGTTGTATTGTGATGACTTGAACTCAATGAAATTTAAAAGATCTTGGCAGTCGAAACTTAAACTAAATAAGTAATGCTATACTTACGCGGTATTTTCCTGCCATTCTTGCGCCAATGGATCTGCGGTGGTGGTGAGCCCGAGGCGCTGCAGAAGAAGCTCGCGATGCCGTTGGCTTTGACCGTCAGGGACTGCGGCTTGACCAGGAACCTTGGCGGGCCTGATGACAGAAAAAAGAGTGGGAAATGCCACGTTAGAGAAGTTGTTTCATTTGTTACAACAGAATAAATGCATAAAAATAAGAGTACAAAATTATCTAGAGTCTTAATTAATGGGGGATCATTATTCGATGTAAATTTGATGTAAAGGGATAATAGTCGGAAAATGCGACAGAAATCGGCTTACGAAATATCTTGACTCAACGGGTTTTCACTTTATCTCATTAACTTGAATAATTACAAAGTGATAATACTAAAGCAGTTACATTTAATAAGACAAAGCATTGTAGTCGCTTCAAGTAAGGAAAATCACTTAAATAATGCTTAAAAATGCCAACTATTTACTGAAAATATTTCCTTGCTATAAGAAAATTATATTATACTCCAATTAACATAATGATCCTCAAACAGTTAATATTTTCTTTCAGATACAGCCCTTTTAAGCTTTGCAAATATAATAACACTGCACTTTAAACTTTGACTGCAGCGAGAGTCGCCAACATAAGGGAGTATCAAATTCTCTTTATACTTGTAAGAACACGACTTTCACTCTTCGTCAGATGAAGCCAAATAACAGGTTCTTGCACCGCGAGAGAAAAAGTTACTGCTTCTCCGGGGCAAGATAAAGAACGGGAAAAAGAGGAAGCGAAAGAAGGGAAGATGACCAAGGCGGCAGTGAAGTATCTAAAGCTTGACTAGCTGCAAAATTGATCTCAAAATTTTGTTATCGCTCGTTTATGGGTATTTTTGCGCGAGCCCCGGAGAGGCATTTAAGTGCCATTCTTGCTCGTAAAGCGACTTTTACGACTGAGGGCTTGAGGTCTCCGGGGCTATCTGATATACGGCGCCGAATAATCATCAATCAGGGGAGAGTCTCCCCCCCCCCTCTACCCTACCAACAGTCCTTCTCTCTCTCTCTCTCTCTCTCTCTCTCTGCGCAACTACTATACAAAACGCATCGGTCAAAGTGCCTCGGAAAGAAAAACACTTTAACACGTTAATAGGTCGATCTTTAATTTATGGCTATTAATTCCTCGACTGTTAGGCTTTATTTATGGCGCAACAATCGTCACAAATCAGGATGGCGCCGAGTTTCTTATTTACTGCTTATGGCTTTTGTTTATTATTTATTGTGATTTAGAGGTGTGGAGGAGATGGTTAGCTGATTTAGCGATGAAGCTCGTGATGAAGTGAGAATTTGGTGGGACCACTCGAATGCCCACATTGAATATTTAAAATTTTTTGTTTAAGTATAGATTAAAGCTACTAAATATGGACATGATTTTTTGTGATTTTTTTTAGAAGGAAATTATGTTTTTAAACGAAAAATGAAGGCACGACATTTTTGGGTTTTCGTTTACACTTATGAAACAGGCAAGAAATATGTACGCTGTACAATTCGCAATTCAAGCACTTTCGTTGTTATTTATGCAACATGTATAGGACCGAAAAAAATGTTTTCCAGCAATTTATCAAATTAAAGATACGCTTACTAAAGTCAAACAAGTCTAGTGATTTGAAAATTTATTATTAAAAACCGGGATGTAGAGAGAAGAATAGACCGGGAGAAAGAGAGAGAGAGAGAGAAAACTTGATTTCACAGAAGTTAGAATTTTATTTTTCAACTTTCCAGCGAGGAAAATTCTAGTCCACTGTGAAACGTTCTTTTCCGCGAAATAAAAGTCTAAAATAAAATTTCTACTTTAAAAACTCGAGAAAGGAAACCATAAAAGCCCACCTTTATCTTTCTGATGCTATGCACATTTTTCCTTTTTTTTTTCACGAGCCACTCGCTAAATATTTCAAAGCGAAATTTTTCAAAAGTGTTACAAAAAATGTAATACCGATTCCGTGCGAGTGACTCGCCTATTACAGTCGCGTGGCCGAGAGCTATTTTATATCGAGTTCGATATAAAATACTACCTTAAGTTTTATTCGCGACTAATCTTATGATAAAGTTTAACATTTGATCTCTGGTACACTTTATAGTATCTAGAGAAGTTGATATTCGATGAGGTCGGATTTAATAAATTTTATTGCTAGACGTGGCATCGTCAACCTGCAATAGAATGCAAATCCAAAGCGGACAAATCCTTTTTCCATCTAAAAATGTAAAAAACTTCATTTTTCAAAATCAAACCACCGCTCCTCGCCACGGAGAATAAAAAAAAAAAGAAGCAGCAGTCTCTGGTTTTTGAGATCCGGCATTTCAGTCATTAACCCCATAAAGAAACAATTACGCGCCATCTCGGCGATAAATCACTCGGCGAGATTAAAAAGTTAAACGCCCCGCTGAACACAGCCGCAAAAAGAAAACCTTGCTGGCCTCTCTCTCTCTCTCTTTCTCCTCCACCCGCGCCTCCATCTTTCATTTCTCTCCCTCAACCTCCAGCGAGCTCGCGCGCACAAAGTCTCGCACTCGCCCGCATAATGACGATTATTAATTAACGAACTTTCCGCGCGTAGCCCCCGGGCGCAACCAAGAAAACCCCTTTAATTTACACTTTTCACCCATATATACCTATATTTACGACCTTACGCAACAGCGAAAGAGAGAGAGAGTGAAAGAGTGAGGGAGAGAGAGAGGAAAAAGGAAAAGAAAGAAGAAACGCATTCATACATCAGCGCCGCCGGGAGCAGCAGCGTTAAAAGCCGCTGGCCTGGGCGAACAATACAAAGTGGCCGGGACGAGCCGCGCACGTAGCCGGACTCTTTTTCCACTGACCCCCAGCCGCAGGGCTGTTATTCGGCGCTACGGCGCGCAATCGTTGCTAAACTTGAAGCCCGAGCGAGAGAAAGGGATGGAAAGTTGTACATTACCCCTTCCCCCGAAGCTGCGGTCGCGAGCAAATGGATAATGTTTTGTCGAACGCCCGAGCGTTTTAATGGCGCCGCTCGAAATTAAGTACCCACTCACACACTTGAATCCTCTTTTCTCTCTCTCTCTCTATATATATATATGTGTATGCGTGCGGTGTGTGTGTACATATATATACACACGACTTCTGTACGTATGTATAAAAGGGTACTTTCTACACCAGCCGCGTATACATTCACACGCGTGCGTTGGGTATTGAGAGAAAGAGAGTAACACGCGCTTGGAATAATGGGTGAGCGAGCGAACGATAGATGGCGAGAGACGAGAAAGATCGTCGGACGAGAGAGTTTTGCAGGGAAAGAGGGGGTGAGACGCTTGAGAGCCGAGGGGAATTTTATTAATTAGCTTTTGTGCGAATCGCGTGCTCTATTGAATGGCTAAAGAGGATTTTCGGGTTTTTGCATAATTTATGGCCGACTGCTGTTATTGAATTTTGACTAAAGCCGCACAATATTAAGAGGCGCGAGTATCGTCGTGTATTGTTGGATATTTCTTACGAGGGGCCCGAGATTTTTTACTCTGGAATGAAAAGAGAATATATATAGTAATTTTCCATTCTGATTGAAGAACATTTTATTATGGGTATCGGGTAGTTCCGATCTGGATGTGTATAAAGGTAATCAATATTTATTTGCTCGATGCGCTCAATCTTTAGAAACCAATTCTTGCACGAATTTTGTAAAATCTACCAAGGATTTAAGTGGAATTCGTACAGATAATATTTGTTAACGACGGAATAATTTATATGCACTACGCTTACACTCACTTCATATTCATTAGTACATCTAGCGTAATAAATTTTGAATTAGGTTGTAAATTTATGGATGGCTCTGTTTTAGTTTTAGTCGTGATAATCAAATTAAGCGATCAATAGTATCGAACGGTATATATACATGCTTTTAGTTTAAAATGGGTTATTTAACAATGTCAAAATTATATTATATCGACCAGGATAGGAAATTTAATTGTAACGCTGGTCAATGATTAATGATATTAATCAAGTTGAACTCTCGTTGCTGTAAATTATAAATTTTAAGCTAAAATTGATGATAATAAACGAAAAGACCAAGTTAATAATGTTGATAATCCACAAATATTAAACGAATTCAATACGTAAATCTTTGGTTGGATACGAAAACTGTCGGTCTAGCTAAAAATCTGATTTTAAAATTTGAAACTTTACAACGACGAATCAGTCGGAAAATGTGTCAATCTAGAAGATTTCGAGGATAGCGATCTTTTAACAAAATATATTAAAGTCGCTTTAAGAGCGTTATATGAATCGGCTGGGGAATAGGCTTTTAAGTGCAGAGGAGCGCCGTGTATATTATTTATAACTGCGCGTTGCCAAGACGGTAAACGGACGCAGCTGTGACGCCGTTACGGCCAACAGCACCGAGGCATAATTTATGGCTTCGCGAATTAAAGGACAAAGTGAGGCGAGCGATCGATATATCGTTAAATTCGGGTCTTAGGCGCTAATGCCGCTGTAATGCGTGCGGACTATGCCATAGGCGAACGACTTTGGTCAAATGTGTGTCTGTATATCGCAATAACGTGAGGTAGTATTGGATCAGCTATAGTCCAGTATTATGAGAGGGTTAACAATTGGAAATTGTGAATTAATCGGATTGTAGTAGTCATTGCGTGAATTTTTTATATTTACGATATCGATATGAAATATTTTTTCCATCTTTCAAAAACGTACGCTCCAAAACAATGTTCTCATAAGATATTTTCAATCAAGGAATGTCTTTTTTTTTCTTTTTTTTTTTCATATAATGGCATGCAAATATAACGGTAGATTTTACGGCATTGTTTATCTTACACTTTTTAATGTATTTCTCATTACGCTGTATTGATCCAGAACACACACGCACACATACAATACGATTTAAATTAAAATACATTATAAGTAATGCACAATATAAACAATAAGCCATAAATGAGCGATTAAAGAATCAAAGTTACTGTTTCGTAACATTAACTAACAACGTGAACCGTTTAAGTATCGAAAAATAAAATCCTCTAAACTCGGAAATTAATTCGTTACGCGCGCACCCAAAAGTTTATATAAAGTGGGCACAAAATCCTCATCCGCGCACAACAAGCCTCGTCATTAATTTAGTTCAGCAAGCCAGACGTTACGGTGCATCACGCGCAGGCGTTCCCAAAAATAACCATTCAAAACTCACCCTACTTTAGGGAAATTTTGGGAAAGGAACTCGCTCGCTCGCGCTATACGACAAAACAATATGCGGCCTGCACACGTTATAATAGCACCGAAAGTTTGAATAAACAGGAAGAGATATTTCCAGGCGCGCGATGCATTCACAAAAGGATATACGGTGAACAAAAAAAAAAATGAAGGACAAAATAGCGTCACCAGAGTGAACCAGCGGTTTTAGTATCTACAGCGAGCGGTTAATGGGTCATTGGCACATGCACACAACCACACACAACCACACACATACACACACGTACACGAGCACACACAGAAATGTATAACAGGTCAGCGACTAGTCGAACGATAAAATTCATTTTCGAAATTGGCTCGGCCTCGGCCGCAGCAGACGTTCGTCCCTCCCCACCGCTAAATCCTATATACATGCATGTACGAAGCTCGGTTAAATACGCTTTCCATTAAAGCTCCATTATATACGGGAGAGGAGGTCGGGGTAGTTTTCGCGGAGGGAGAAAAGGTGTAAAGAAAACGGCGATACGATGATATCTGGGGTGTAGGATGGCGGTAAAGGAGAGCGAGGCCGAGACGAATAAAAGACGTGTTGGCGTTGGGTAGATCTCTCTCTCTCTCTCTCTCTCTTTCTCTTCTTTTTTTTCTTTTCCGTCCGTAGTCGTCGACGTCGACACATCAAATCTATAAACGTCGAGACGGAGAGTTTTCACGCTGTGTGTACCGCCTTCGATGTTGATATATGCTCGGTTTTTTTCTTCTACCTAGCTTTACGTATTCGAGATTACGCTGTGTTTGGTATTGCAAAAGGAGCGCGTGTATCAGGAATGTCAATCTTAGTGGAATTGATGATATCGTTTTGAAGTGGATAAAAACGTTTTTAATTCAATAATGGTCTATCGACTTAAATAAAGGCAGATTATCTAAACATTAAAGGTTTCTGTAAAGCGCATATATACAAAAATCTTTACCAAAATTGTGCTCTCAAATTTGTTTTTAAGGCTCTGAATTTAATCAACTTTTCGAGAGTAAACAAAGATTAAGAATAGAACACACGCCATAGTTTCCTGATATGAAGTAAAAAGTTAGGCAAACAATTGGAGCTTTTGTTCAGAGTAATGAGAAGCTCTTTCAATTTACTTTTTATTTTCACTTTTTTTATCCCCCAACACCAAGAATTACCTCGGACTAGAAATTGCCAAGAAGTCTCTCCATTTCTGCTAATTACTAGGCAACAAAGACAGTGCGCTGTTCTTATCCACATTTCCTTTCTTGCTCGCCTTCTTCCGCTTTCTTTTTTCTTTTTGTAATTCGCTTTTCCTCCACGCCGTTTTCATTTTTCTTAATAACTTCTTAAATTATTAGAAAATAACACTCTGCACTATTAACGCAAAACATTAATTGCTAGTGCTCGCAGCAGACATTTCATCCGAATTATCCGTATTTTTATACTCCTCTACTATTTCATTTCATATTTCCCGAATAAAATTTATCATATACTTACGAACAAAATCTAAAAAAAAAAAAAAAATTAATACAAAAGCTGGGCACATATTAGTTTGGCCATCAAAGAAAATCCGCCTCGAGTACGGGGGAGGGAGGGTAAAGTACGTCGGAGGTATTCCGCGCCCGATTATTACATAATTTTCGTTTCTTCCCCTTTCCATACAGCCGGGCGAATATCATCGGTTTTTCGCATCGCCCAGCAGCAGCAGCAGTAGCAGCGACGGCAGTATTGGCCGCGCCGCGTACATCCTCAGTTTTTCCCCGTAATACTCGCGTAGGCTTTTCCGATGCGCGTGACGCGCTTACGGAATGTAAGCGGAGTCCCCCGCTCCCAGACTACGACGACAACGACGCAGAGAACGAAGACATAATGGCTCGCGGAAGCCGCACTGGCGTTCAAAATCAAGGCTTGCGCCATACGACTAACAAAAAATCGTTAAAATCGAAATTTCCGGCTGTTTCAGAGACAATTTTATGATGAAAGAAAGAAAATAGTTTATTTAGTCAAGATAATGTAATCTTTTATTTTTAATTTTCTACAGATTGCGGAAAAACTTGAGAAAATCTATAATCAATCATACGATGAAAGAGTACGTAATAAGCAGATATATAAAGTTATGAAAAGACCGACGAAGTTTTAGTCTTCAGTATTTCCAAAAGATCAGTCAGGTATCAACGGACGTGAAAAGTGTGTCAAATATTGATACAACGAAAAGTCAGTAAAGTCTCCAAGTTTTCGGCATGTAGCCACAAAACTTGGTCAATATTGTCGAAAGGTATATATATATACATATCCGGACAAAACAAAAACGGTCGAAAAGAGCAAGGAAAATTCACGTAAACGAGGATAAAAAGCCAAAGCTGAAAATTAGATTGGCCGAGTGCCGGATGAGCAACGGCAGAGTCGCGTACGCTGAGAAAGAGACACAAAGCCTTCACAGCACGGAAGGCAGAAGAGTTTCTCTCTTCGAGGCGCGGGAGAAAAAAAAGAGGGGGAAAGAGGAGAGAAGAAAGGAAAGAAGGTGACGCGGTAGGAGAATGCAGGCTTTTTATTACGCGCTGCAGTCCGATTTTCCACCGAAAGAACGCGAGAAAGAAAGAGCGAGAGCTGTTTTATTAATCCTTTTCAGCTTGTCTGAGAGGCTTAGAGGCTAGTAAAAGAGAAAGTTCATCTTTCTCGTGCTGTTGGAATTTTATAGCCACCGACCGCGCATTAAACGACAGATCCAGGCGATTGCAAAAATTGAAAAGCTCGGCCGGAGCTCCGAGGTACAACGACGACTACGACGACTTTGCTCGCGAATAATCAAGCTAATCCATTTGGATGCGCCTGAGCTCTTGCTACGAGGGTTGTAATTCATTCGAACTACGTAAAATACGAGCACGTCGCTGAAATTCGTTGCCGTGCGGCTATCGAATTTCGAGACACTTGCAAGCCAATACGTTTTCCCGTGAATCCAGAGCCGAGGTAATTTTAATGGCAATATTGTTTGCTTTCTATTGTGCCTGCAAGATTTATGACCTGTACAAAAAGTACTGATTTGATTAATTAAAAAAAAATCGTAACAATGGTGGTTGAAAATATCCTTTTATTTTAGGTTAAATTTTCAATTGGCTTATTCTTGAATTTCCAGAGAAAATATTTTATTTTTACTCGATTCGAGTTAAAAATAACTTTTTAATTACAGAGTTCTTTGTTTATCTATCGTTCACTATAGTTCTATGCAATTTAATCATAATTTCTTGAAGAATGTCTAGTAACAGTAAAAATATCTAGGACACTTCATTCGATAGAATTTGATACTCTATCTACTACATTCTACACATTTTTTAAAAGTTTTAGCTAAAAACAAATCATAATCTGCTATCTTAAACACTTTTTCTTTCGTTACTACACATCCATTTTCCAATAAACCAAAATTAATCCAACAATCTTGTATAACCCCGAAAATTTAGCTAGCAAGTTACACACTAATCTAGATCCAATTATAATAGAATCTTCCCGTTGGCGCATCGGCAGCTCGGCGAGATAAAATTAAAAAAAAGAAGAGAGAGAGTGTGTATCGAATTGGCAGTGCAAACACGCCAAGCTCGGTGCAGCGCGAAAAAAGAAGAGAGAGAGGGAGATAGAGGTAGGGAGAGATAGAGGGCAAGAGGGAAAAAGTCGATGGTGCTGCTCGCTCACAGAGAAATGTATCGCGCCAAGTAAATAACTAGCAGGTGCAACGCCATTCCAAACTACGCGCACATCCCGAGCTAGCGAGAGAGAGAGAGAGAGAGAGAGAGAGAGAGGGAGAGCAGACGGACGCGAGCGACAGCAGCAGAAGCAGTAGCCCATTTAAATTAAATTAAATTAATATTTGCCCTGCATCGGCCCACTGCTCCAATCGCGTTTCCAGCGCGTACACACACACCCACACACACTCATACAGATGTATATACATGCGTATCCTCGCACGGGGAATGCTAAAATGCGAATAAGGTCCGTGCAATTATTTATGATAAACTCGCCCTCGTGCGATCGGGTTTGTTATGTCGCACTAGCGAACACACTCACACACAGAGACATAGACACACACACACACACACACACACGCACACACACACACGGTGTCATAGGAAACGCGTTGGGCGTTCGCAATTAACGCGCGACAGTGTATAGGCCGGTAGTCGATTCCTTTTTCCGCGATTTTCGCGCGAGCGCACTGCGTGACGATGCATGCCGCCTCCTACTCTCTCTTTCTCTTTCTCTCTCTCTCTCGCATGCACACAGTACAGCGCGAAGCCCCGCACTGCGCGGGATCGGAAATTGCCGCGTGGCAGCGAAAGCGCGGAAATAGATTGATTAAATTGTTTCGTCCTTTCCCTATATGTATGCAATACGCAGGCGTAACACTGCCTTTTTTCCTCTCTTTTGCGAGCGCGCGTTTTCGTTATACGGCCCCGACCGTGATTCCCTTATGCGGTTATAGTTTCGGTATCAGCAGGTTCTTATGTGCACAATGCGCCAATTTCAACGCTGATTTTCTTATTAGATGCGAGGGATTTTGGTATGTGTTTTTCTATTTGTTTTTGTTACACGATGGTAATTGGATTGTGGATTAGAACGAAATTGCTCTGTGAAAACAAGAAACTGTTTTGATAGTTAAACACCGATTTAGTTGTTGCGTGTATCGATTCATTGTAGAACCGATATTAAATTTAAAAAGAAACATTGCTGTAATAATAATTTATCTCAAGCCTTATCATCAACTAAAAATATTGAATTTTCGCGAATTATTTTTTTATTTAATTTTAGTATATGCAAATCTAAGTCAAAAAATCGACGTTCCTTTTTTATTATATATTAATTTAGCAAACAATATATTTAGCAAACAAAAAAATTCGATATACTGAAAATCATATTTGTTCAACGAAAAAGAAACAAGCGAAGCAGATACGAAAAATTAAAAAATGGGAAGCTTGAAAGCGAATCAACATCCCCATCTAAAAAAAAATATGCATCACCATCAAGCCTTATAAATCTGTTTACTTCCAATCCGGTTTTAAATTTCCTAAATCCGCTTTCCAGTTCATTTTATCAAATTATATTTTTCCAGCTCCCAAGCAACAACTGCAACTCGAAATAGAAAATCATTTTATTCATACTGTCACGGAAAGTGGAACGAAGTCATACGAGCAATGTGTCATTATCAATTTGTAAGCAAAAAATGAAAGATAGGTCAAATCGCTAAGCCACTCGTATAGTTTGAACGGCTTTTTTTTCGCGATGTTTTTATTGCAGGAGACGAAGGAACGCGATTGGAAATACTGGAAATACTAAATGAATTTTTTATACCATCGAATGATAGATAAGGGAAGTCGCAAAGATATATCCAATGTTAAAGGAAACGTGTAGCTAAAGAAATTGAAGAAGACGAGGGAAAGAAAATTTGTGAAAAAAGAAACAGAAATAAATTTTACACGTTAATAATGATCATCTAATAAGCAAGAACAATCAGATTATATCATGAAAAATCTCGCTAAAAAGAAATCAAAAATATAACTAAAAAAAACCAAAACCAAAAAGAAACGCTCTTCCAACAAAAAAAAACGGGTCCTCGTCTCGTATTTAATGTACAAGAGAGGAAGTAGATTATTGTACAAAGATAAAATCCGCCAGTTGCTCGTTCACCGATGAAAAGCGCTTCACCCATACGCTTACATACACACTTACACACACACACACACACACACATACGTGAACGCATATAAATACGAAGTAATATATCATTTATGATAAACTGTTGGAAATTACATCGAATGAGCCGGGCTCGTGGTCCGGTAGTAGGGGGAAAAGCTCGATATACGATACGACAATATTCATAACATTTCTGACACGTGTTCTGATAATATTAATGACACCGCTTCTCTTGCAGTGGGATGACGGATACGCGAGACACCGATAAAATCAGTCGGACTGGATAGTTACCTTTCTTTTTTTTTATATACATTTAGCTGATTGGTACAGGTGGAATGAGTGGACTGCGGGCGAGGGAAGCGGACGGCGCGAAATAGAAGGTGAAGTTAACGAGAAAATGCGAATAACTTTCTTTAATTCTTTAATGTCAAATAATGTTTGAGCGTTGCAATAAAGCAATTTCACCCACGGAAAATCAAAATTTACGAGTTGATATTTCAATTATACAAAAACAACATGGCACAGTCGTCAATCCTGTGCACTTTGTATTTTATAGCTTTTCTGTTTTATAGTCAAAATATCGAATGTAAACTTCTCATAATTAAATTCAGTTTTATATACTTTAAATTGCTTAATTTATAGTGCCTATTGACCGATAGTGGAATTTACTAATGAATTTGTGATGTTAGTGCATCAAACGTGAAATGAATGACATATTCTAATAATCGATGGCAATTACCGTTTTATTCATCATTCTGTTAATTTTAACGTTAAACTTTCTATCGATTATTGATAAAAACCTGACTGATTAATAAATATGCTATTGTATAAATAGAATGGACGTCCTATTTAATTGACATTACAGATCTGAATATTTGCTATTATTCTAGTGTCGGACCATACCGAGGTTGTACTACTTAAGGAGTAAGAGCATTGCTTTATCCAATCCACTTTTCTCTCAATCGGTGGAAAAATCTTCTAAAAATTTCTTTGAAATCGCTTTAAAAAAATACATCTTTAGAAGAAACCCTGAAAGCTTTCCCAAATCTTTTTTTTTTGGTTATATATAAAAAAGTTACGTTTCACGCATGGACGTCCATATTTCGTTAAGTACTGAGCAAGCCAAATGATTCTTTGAAAAGATGCACACGCAATCATTTAGAAAAATTTCGAATGAATTTTGAAAGATGGCCTAAGCTCTCAAAAGCCAAGCCTCGAAAGGTCCACAGAGTACCGAAATCCGTGTAAAAGATGATCCAGCCGCAATCCTCCACCGCACTAGGACATTGACGGACAAATAGGCGTCCGAAGGAGCTGCAGCACCGGCTATGCAGGGTCGGAAATGCGGAAACGAGGAAGGCCGACCCGTTTAGGGCGTGACGTCGCGCATCTCGGCGCAAGTCCTCCCTCCCTTCTCCGTATACCTATATGCACGCGGAATGTCGAAGTTTCCGCGGTTGAGATATGCACACCCACCCCGTGACTTGGCGATTCTCTCTCTCACTCACTGCCTTCCCACCCGAACACGCATACTCCTATTCCACCCCCTTCCCCCTTCTGTCCTACCTACATATATATATATATATATATTTATATGTGTATGTGTGTCCGTACGTTAACCCTCGATATACGTATGCAAAGCGATTGTGTTTAACCAACTTCTCGTTGAGAATTTCCATTAGTCAGAGGCGCGACGCGAAAGAGGGAGCAGCGGGCGCAGTGTTCTGTGTTTTGCTCCAGCTCTCGTCCTCCTCCTAGCTTTCCCCTCCCACCCGCCCACCCAAACCTCCCCGTCGAATGATTTCGAATCAGCGTGCCTGGTAGCGCGGATAATTCAATTTGAATATGTATTTCAATCCCTTCTGAACCCTACATACTCTCCTCTACCTCCTCCTCCTCCGGTCCACCCTATGTGGACTTTGTATATGCGTTTCTCTATCCGCGCGCGATATGCCGGATGGACATACACCGTCTGCGCGCCTGGACACATTTTTTTTTTCATTCGTGTGTTTTTCGTAACAGCCTCCGGGAACTAGCGAGCGCGTGGCTTTTGTTTTTCTAGGAGGGAAAATAGACTCTTTTTTTTTTGTACGCGAACGCATTGCGCAACCTTTTTATCTTTTATCGTTTCCGCAGGGGGAGAAAATCGGTTTTAGTCCTGAAATTGTTTATTTAAGTGGTCCGCTGCTACGTCAATCGAATGCGCGATGATATTTTCTTTTGTCGTGATTGAAATGGAATTTTTAAAATGATTTTTATACGATTTTCGCGGGCAAAGATGTAAGGTGTAACGATGAATTCAATACTGCGTGAGAGTTGCGGCAAGTATTGACAAGAATGAACGCTGCTGTAAACGATTAAAACTTCTAAATATGGAATCACAAAGAGATCAGCGATTCTCAGAGAATGAGCTCGGAATTCACTCCAGTAGCAAAGGAATGTACGAGGTAGCAGCTGTAAAAAAATCTTTCATTACAGCTATGCTCGGCGCTAGATTCACAAATACCTGCTGGACATTCCATCGCAACAATTATTCCCTCGAACCGAGTAAAAACTGGCATCGCTGGCTCAAATTCTACGTCTAATTAAAAACGGCATCTCGGTAATTACATTTACATCGATGAGCAGAAACGCGAGTGAAGGAACTGCTAAAAAAATAACAGGAGAGACCCATCCACACTGCAACTTATACACTTAATGAGAATTCTTTCCTGTCGTCCTAACAGATTGAAATTCTCACCAAGAAACTGGCGGAGATAGAGAGAAGAGAAACGGCCAGCAGCAGCAGCTCACACAGAGGCACTTTTCATTAAATATTCCTCGCAATTCTTGTAAACAGAGGCATCAGAAAACGTGGAGATGAGAGGGTGGCAGGAGAGAAGGGAAGGAAGGAAGGAACGAGACGCGGCGTAAAACAACTGAGATAAGTGAAAAAAGAGGAGAGGGTACGCGCGCACTGCAAAAGATTGTTTTGGCCGGGCGCCATAGCGGCGAATCGAGATAAAGAAAGTTTTCGAGTTAATCATACCATTAGATTTGGTCGCAAGTTACGAGCGCAGCAGCGACAGCCGCTCACAGACACTGCGAACGTATTTTCTCTATCTCAATTTTATCTCTCTCTCTCACTCTCTGTCGCTCTCTCTCTCTCTCTCTCTCTCTTGCTTTCTCTATCTCTCTCTCGCGGGCTCGTCGACGACAGTAATTGTGTCGGTGAATGAGACTGCGGAAGTTGTACTACTCGGGCGCGCGCGCGACTCTCTCTCCCCGAGCTACTACTGTATAATGCTTCTTCTCTCTATCTCCTGTCTCTGTGTGTCTGGCTGTAGCCGGGACTGGAATCCCGAGCCTGTGCCAAATTTATGCAGATGTATGCCGCCGATATTCTAAATAAGTAGGTTCAACCTCTCTCTCCCTTCCAAAGCTCTTCGTGGCACCGGCGGCGGCAGCGGCGGCGACGACGAACGCCTTTGCCTCTCTCCCTCTCACTGTACTTGCCGTGAGGCGCGCGAGGAATTCTCGAGCTTGCGCTACACTCGATGCTTGGGTTACCTCCTCTCTACCGTCCTCCCAAGACAAGACTCATTATGGACTAAGGGCTACAACGGAGACGGAACGCTTGGAGAGAGGGAAAAAGTTTCCGTTTGCGAGAGAGAGAGAGAGAGAGAGGGAGGGAGGATGAAGCCAGGAAGCTTTGAGGTCGCGATGAGCGAAGGGATTGAGAGGATAATACTGAATAGAGCCGCGCCGCTGCTTTCTTTCTGCTGTGCAGCTTCAATTGCTGTTTCATCGGGGCTTGACTGTGTACAAATAAGCTGCGCTGCTGCGAGTATTACGGGAGAATACTGATTCTAACGTTGTTTTGTCGATGCGATCGATGATTGATACAAAGGTATCAAGTTTATTTGTAAACTAACAACCGGGGAACCCATGATCTCGAGGTAAGCGGTTTTTGCTGAAATTTTAGAAAGTAATTTCTAGTATATGAAAATAAATTGAAGAACCGCAATATTAGCGACCAATGGGCACAATTTTTCAAGATAACCACACTCCTTAAGCTGTAAAGCTGAATCACAAATGAAAATTGAGACTGCGACCTTCAATTTGAGAGATTATATGCATGAAAAGAGCTCAATTCGTTCAAAAGTTATGAGAGATTAAAAATTAGACACTATTTTGCATTTTTAATTGATATACAAATAATGAAGAGTTTTAAGGGCGAAATTTTGTTTTTAAAATGCTCGTAATTTTCCAATGAGTAGAATTTTTGACTTTTACAACCTCTTAAATTGAAGGCCGCGTTCTCATTTTTCATTTGTGATTTTGAAACATTTTATGTTTTATTTCGTCGCGTTGCTGTAAAGCATGAAATAACTGCATGAATTTTCGCATATTGGGCTTCAATAGCGGTTATCCTAAAATATTGAACCCATTAGTCGCAAATATTGGTTCTAAAGTTCGTTTGTAGGTAGTAAAAACCGCTTTTCAAAGTTGTAGAAAAATTGCTATTCCGGAGAAAAATTTAATTAATCCCTTAATAACATAACGCGTCTTTTACAAATATCTTCTAGCAAAAAATCACTAATTAAGGCGTCAGAACCAAAGTCCAAAGACTCTCCAAAAAAAAAAAAAAAAAATTATAGAAAAAAAGCAGCTTTGAGCTGCGCAAACGCCTTTTCAAACGTTCGCATCACGTTTCCTCGAACTGCTCCCAACGAAGCAATACCGTCTTTTAGAAAACTCTCACTGCTATAAAATTATCACAAGATTCTTTTTACTCTACTTCCTTTTAGCCTTTTTGGAGACACGCGTCAAAGGGTCGGTACTCGACAGCATCGGAGCACAGCCTCTAAATTACACAGGACATAGATTAGAAGGTATTCTCGCCGAGGATGAAGAGAGAGTGAGAGAGAGGTAGGTTTTACTCTATCCACGTTTTTCTTCTTTTGCACCAGGGTATCTCTCCATTTAGTACTTAGTGTTTTAAAGTAGCTAATTATAAAGCATTTATCTCTGCCACGCGGCAGCTTTATCCTCTTTTATCAGTCCGTGCAAGCCTCTTGTCTCTTGACGGTGAATTTCGCAAAACTATAAAAGACTGTATTACCGTACACAGTCCTTTAATAAGACCGGAAAATTGTTCTTTTTTTGCTCCTTCTTTTTAACCTTTTTAATTTCACAGGCGCGAGTGGTTTAACGGCGGAGGCAAACGTATTGTTGACAAAGGAAATGTGTAATTGCTTTTAATGTTGTTTAGAAGGAATTTGTATACTTTTTTTTGACAATGCGGTCAAAATAGGGTGTTTCTTAAGGTGAGTTTCAAAGATTTTACAAAAAAAAAATTTTATTTAAATTTATGCATTTGCAAGTTTGAATAACGAGGTGAACCATTTTGAATAATTAATGCATGTTCAACAATTTCAACCGACGAATTTTTGATGATAAATTTAAATTTTTCCGGTAATTAGCATACGAAAATAAATACAAAAGACTAGTAAAGTTTTGAGGTTATTAAAAAAAATTAATGTTGATACATTTTCCTTCATTATTTTGAATATTGCCTGCAGAATAATTGAAAGCTTTTTTTTAAGTTATAGCGAAAAATATAATACGAGTTCATCTTCAACTATGCTTTAAAACTCAAGTAACTTTATCCGGAATGAAAAGCTTTTAGATCGAAAGCAAAAAGAGACACCATGCACATTTTCATTCAGAAATGTGGGAAAGCTATAAGCGAGGCAAAAAAAAAGAAATCGTTCTCGGGTGCGTAACGAGAACTACGAGGATAATGGACGATGGAACGAACGGCGTGCAATTGCGCGACGGTTTGATTTCAGTTAGATTCTTGGTCGAGGAATTGAATATGCATATTTTGAACCCCCCTGCTTCTCTGCTCCTTTCTCTCCCCTCCAGCACTTACTCGCAAGAGCAAATGGAAAGGTGAATTCAAACGTTATTGTTCATTTGGGATTTTCCGCAAAATTGGACGTATTGAACGCTGCGGAGTAAGCCGATGGACCAAAAAAAAATGGATGCAGAGAATCCAAGCATCGTTTGATGGATTCCGATATGAAATCGCTCTTTCATAAACAATGAGACTTTGAAGTGCGTATGGCCTAGTTTTTCCTGATGATTGTAAGCGATACTTTCAAAATTTGATTTGTCACGCCAAGATGGATACTCGTTGTTTCCGTTCGAGAAGTTTCGAATAGATATTGATATTTTTCTGGTTCTATAAGTCAACATATAAGTCTAATTTACGAAATTTTATTATTGGACGCAATGGCAACCGATTTATTTTCATTTTTTAGATTTTTGACGTTATCCTTTATACCGTAATATATATTATCTTCAAAAAATTGCAATCTTCAGAATTTTAACAAAACTATTACATTTAAAAAGATAGTCGATAAATTGAAAGATAATTTATGGAAAAATAATCAGAATTCCCAAGAAAAATTTCGTAAAACATCATTTGTGCGCCAAAGCAAAAAAAGAAAAACGGATTAGAAGAAAAAAAGAGCAACACCTTCGTCAAAAGTTGACGAAAAATGCGCGATCGGTGGTAGACGCAGACTGAGGCTCTCGCGTCGCGAAATAAATGGCATAATCAATTCTGTTTGGCCTCTCTCTCTCTCTCTTCCTCGTTGGCGTGCGTGTGGGAGAGTACCGACCATAAATAAAAACCGAATCCGCTCGTACAAAGTGCCAGGGTGGCGCCACACTCGCGTTACAACTACACAACAAGAGGAACAGGAGGGTGGGCGGCTTCCCACCCTCGCTCTCTCGCTCACTTTCGATGCAGAAACACACAACAAGTATAGCCGCGTGTACGACACAGGCGCGCACACGTACACACAGAGAGGGAATCATTCGAAAGTTTAGGCTGTCGGTAGTTGAGCGCGAGCGGACGCCCAGGAAGCGAGACACAGAGGCAAAAATTTGAAATTCAATGCAACGTAGAGCACAGCACGGCCCAGCGATAAGCTAGAGAGCAAAAATACACATTAGTGGATTTAAAATTTAGATTCGCTACGGAGAACGAGGACGACGACGACGAGGAGGAGAAGCGAGGTATATCGAGGGTATACGCGTTATAGTGGCCACTAGCTCTACCCTGTCTCCGCATCGGACGCGAAGCCGAAAAAAATGCCAAGCTCGATTTCTTTCATTCCACGGAAGTGTATCCCTGGGTCTTTTTTCACTTGGAGATTGTCGCTGACGGTGGGTAAGCAAGCGTTAAACACTTTCTGTCGGCGGCTTTGCCTGCTGTCATTCTTTTGAGGATGTCTGGGAGCTGTTTAAAAGTTCGTGTACCGCCGATAATTACTTGTAGAAATCTTTTTACATCACTTATCCTTGTTCCAAAAATAGTTTGCAGCTGTTTGCGGATTATTACACTTACATTAAGATATGTTTCAAGGTTGGCGCAGCGTAGATTAAACGTAAAAATTAATTACAATATTTTCGAAGAGGAGTAATTACTTCAAAGATATTCAGCGCTTTAATTGTTACATTTATTATACGCAGCACGACAAGCAAATTCGACTAAAGTATTTAAATTTATATAAACGTAAAATATATTTATGTGTATTAAATTCATGTAGATAGTAAAATATATCTAAAATTATGATATAAATATAGTTTAGAGGTGTCGCAACAATTTTAAATTCAAATTGGATGTACGTACATAATTAAAATTAGGGCAGATGGAAAAAAGTGTGTGCGACTTTTTTACAGCTGTGCATGCGATTACTTACTTGACAGGTACGTGATGAATCCAGAGTTGCTGATGTTTTCTGGAAAGAGTGACGTTGAGTCAAATGGTTCATCGTAAAATCACACCGTGAGAGTCCGCGTGGCCATGCGCATGCGCATTTGCCAGTTGGTCGACGGCTGCTCTTTCGCATGTACATGTACGCAAAATGTCTTTTTTACCGCGATTTTCCGCGTGGGCGATTTCAGTTTTCATTCTCGCGCGTAACGAGATTCATGCACATTCGCTTTCGCTTTTCTATCCTTGTACTTTTTAATCTCAATACTCGCTTGTTTGTACTGTTGAATTTGAAAGGGCAGAATTTTGTAAAAAAAAAAGAGGAGGGGGCATGGAAAATTAAGGAGAAAAAATGGGGAAAAACTAAGGGGGAGAAAAGGAGACGGAGAGATAATGGAGAAAAAAAGGGAGAAATAAAATTGCTTCATCGGAGAGGTAAAGTATATAAGGTGGCAGTTAAGTCCGGCGTTATCACTGCCGCGAAAAAAGGAAGAAAGTTGTCGGAAGGAAAACTTGTAGAACTGCAGCAAAGTGTTGCGAAAGGAATAAGAGAAAAAAAAGGGGGATGGCATAACGAGTACAGTTTTGCTACTCCCCCTCCCCCCTCTTTCTTATTCGTTATCCTTCGAGGAAGATTTTTTTCTTGAGATACCGTTATTCACAATTAGTAAATAACCACGATAAATGTTATGAACTAATTGGAGTGAGGACTAAGTAATTTTAATTGAGCAAAAAGTATAGGGGACATACCAATAATGATAGCAATGAATATAACCAAACTGTTCGAATTATCATTGCTATTCATACGTATTTACTAGTTGAGAAATAACAATGACAACTGATATATATTGTTGTATTATTATCAACAGTATCAATTTATAGATAAATTCGTTAATAATGATTGAAGTTATTGTTCGTCAAAAGTTGAAGGCTTAATTAACCTGAATAGAAGATAGCAAAAACTACAATTGGATCAATTAAGTCTTCCACTTTAAAAGAAAAATTCGTCCAAAATAATTTAAAAAAAGTCAATCTCTCAAATCCTCGTCCACTAGTGACTAAAAGTTGCCAAACAAACGTGTTGTTTTCTTACAGATTTGGAATTAATGTTTTTTCCCGTCCACTACAAAATTTCCGTAATACGCATATATACTACACCTAAGCTCTCTGAATTTCTCTCTCCACCTCACTTTCCATACGTATTTGGCATTCGGTGAAATCCCCTTTCTCGTCTAGGCAGCGCGAGAGCGAGAGGGAGATAGGGGAGAAGGGTGAGAAGGCTAAAGAGAATCTTGTTTGCAAAATCCTCGACGGGTCCAGTCGTATAATGGAAAAAGGGGCGGCAACGACGACCTGCAGACGACAACGTTACACTCAGCCAGTAACGTTATTATATCTCCACATACACTCATACACACACACATATATAAAGGCACTCACGGTCTTTCCGCGTTTCTTGTCGAAAATCCTCCGGAATATCAGTGAGTGCAGGAGACTGTGTCCGGGAGAATTTTCCTTTGCGCAGTGGAGAGAAGCTCAGCAGGTCTTGGACACTGTGTCGAAGTGCATTTATATAAAACGAAGTCACGCGGTAGCGATGACATACGGTATTCAATTCTCACTACTGTTTACGAAGACTCAAGATTTTATTTCTATTCGTCAATGATGGTTTACGAAATGTAACGCCCGATTGCTAGCTTTTAAGTAGTTATCCTGCCGCATCGTTTCTTTGGCGCTTGTTTTTACCACAGGATCATTCAATGTGATGTCAGAAATGTCAAATTGTTTTGTAGATTATATTTCTCGAATTCGAGTTTCGATGGTCAAAATTGTCATTTGAAACAAACGAATTGTGACTACACGTTGCATTTATGTATTTTGAGAGAATGGAATATTGAATAACAATAAACCATTGAACAAATACTATTTCCATTAAAAATTTGTTGTTGGCAATTACCAACAATATGAATGTTTTTACTACCTCAGACAATAAATTATTTTCTCAATTTATTTTCATTTCGAGTGATACAAATACTATTAACTTTTTTTTTTAATTTACTAAATCCTTAATGAACTAGTTGGCTAAAACCTTTTCGAATGTTCTACCAAAGTGTTTTGCACCTTCAAGGGATTCCAGTAAATTAATTCAAAGTAAACAATAACTTCTAAAAGTTAACCGTCACAACTGATTCAGATAGATATTTTTTACGATCCTCGCCCACTTCTTCTCCAACTCTCGACTTATGCAGTCATGACAGAGGATCAAACATTAGAGGAGGAGCGAGCGATATTTATCGCGTATATGGGGGTAAGAGCGCGCGAGGTGCCAAGTAAAAGTGAGCGAGGAGAGGGGAGGCAATGAAAAACGGACGTCCATTCCCGTCGAACTGTTGATAAATAGCGAGCCACTATTGGTTATCGCTCAACATCACAAGGTAGAGACTACCCTCCAGCGTCAGCGGCGTTCGATTGAAAAATTCACGCTCCTGTGTGTGTGTGTGAGAGAGAAAGAGAAAGCGATGATCAAACTGTTATGCTTGCGAAACAACAGCAGAGGATGGCTGCGTCTTTCGGTGCGCATAAATCTCCGGTGAGAGGTTGTTATGGCGCGTACCTGACATAAAGGTGACGGGCAAGTGGACCTGTAGTGGAGTGAATTTATGAATTTTTATAAAGGTCGTATAGCGTGGACCGATGATCGAGTGGCCTGGCTATTAGAGATTTTCTGATGAATCATTGGGAAGAGCTTAATTGATTGTTCGACTGACAGCGGCATATAGAAAACACCTAATCTCGGACATAAATATTGCGATGAATATTGGACATTAATGCTTATATGTCCAGACGAATGTTGTATGAAATCGTTGTAATTGCAATTTATTCAAGCTCTTTTCAGACATTAGCGAGGTATTATTTAGAATCGCCTATGTATAGTACCTTTAGCGCGATAATTGACAGGAAAGTGGGTTACTCCGCATTCGTGTATACTTTACTGCGTTAATATTGTATTGAAACTCTCGGTTAATGCTAAACACCAATGACGTTCTAAATGTGTCACACAAATCACTTCAGCATTATAGTCTCTATATTACACTCCATCCCTAAGAAGATGCCAATAAATTACCAAGCTTCATCAGTTTAACCGACGACGAAAGAAGTTAATTGTTGCAATATTTTTTGCTTATCCTAGCTTCTTCAATTATCCCTAATTGTTCCTCCCCAATTCTCGAATTAATAGAGTTTGACTTTATGAAATTATTGAATCGCTGGAGAAGGTTTTGCAATTTCGTGTATTAGTCAGGATTTCTAAAGATTAAAAAAAATCACTAGAATTTCGTCCAAAATTTGGTACAAATGCCAAAACAACCGTTATTTTTCCAGCGCCGCCTGCCATGCCAGTAAATCGTCAAGTTGAGGACGCGAGAGGTAGGAGCAGCAGCCCCCAAATGAACGTACGACGCAAGAGAAAGCGTAGGGAGAGAGAGAGACGTAGAGACATTGTTGGCCATAGGTTGGGCGGACGGTGGGCTAAGTGTAATGCGTCACCCGGTCCGGTCAGCCAGCAGCTCTGACGTAGCATAATGCGAATCTATTACTCAGAGGCTAGGCAACCGACGACCGGGCCGTACGTCTCATTATCACGACCGAGGGATGGCCAACTACTCCCTCTGACTGTTGTTGCTGCTCCCGCTACTGCTGCTGCTGCTGCTGCTGCTGTTGTTGTTGTTGTTGTTGCATCGCTCGTTGGAGTCCGCGTGTATACGTATGCAGCATACGTCCATTACAATTAACGCGATGTGCCTCGGCGTATTTTCATTACCGAGCAGGGTAGAGAGCGAGTAGCGCGTGGAGCCTGGATTTTCCGAGTTCGCGAGGATTTAGTGGCGCTGTTGCCGTCGACGGTGTCGGCGGCGGCGGCGGTTCTGACGAACGGCATTTATCAGACGTTATATTACGCGCGAATGGAGATACTGCGGCGAGTGAATTTCGGGGATTTTTGGCTATGTTATTTGCCGCCACGACCACCACGTGCTAGTAAGTTACCTAGTTTTTTGTACTAAGAATTCCTCGAGCTTACTATATGTAATGCATGAGAAATTTTTTACGACTGATGTCGGATCTATCATTAATATGGTGTGAGTGAATGATACTTTATAGTATTTTATAATTAATAGACATTTTAAAGTGATTCTACGACTGATCTAGATTAGCTGGATAATATCTAAAATATTTCCACTACAAGTGAATTAAAGTATTATATTTAAAATCCTTACAAAGTCATCTTTTCTTTTCTTTGTAAGAAAATAAACTATTGAGAACGAATTCAGTAAAACTAAAATAAAGTTATGTTTTGTTTATGAAATAGTTGAGCTACGAATTAGCTTTGCACATAAATCAGTTCAGTTACAGATAGCTATGCATTTACATATGTATAGTTCCGGATTAGAGGAATAAGTTCGGTGTACATAATTTTGCTTTAATCTGGCTTAAACGAACGTAATGCGATTTAACTATTTAGCTTCATAATGCTATTAGTTAATTCATTGTAAACAGTGATATAATGAGCTTTAACGTGCACGTATACCGAAATATAAAATTTCAGGTTGCATCTCTACTGTACGTTTAAGGCTTAATCTACAAACTTAAGTTTCAATGGAACATAATTAAATCATAAATAAGCATTTAAAAAAACATCGTTTATTTTAAGGAATTTTATTATTTAATCATTTCGGTTCTTTTTTTAATATAGAGCTACTTTACCTTTTTAAGAAGTACTTCGAAAGTTGTTTACTCAAACTTCGATTTAGCAAAATAAAAAAACAGATGTAGTAGTTTGTATTGTGTATCGTCTTTAATATCAGCGCATACAAAGTGATCCCTCTCAAAACAGGTTCAAAGTAAAGAATCTTTTACAATGTACTTTGGAAGAGAAGCCGCGCTCTTAATTAAAAGTTAAAACTGTGTGTCGGTACAACTAGTCCCAGTATCCGTGGTGGAAAAAAAAGGGTCTTGGAAATCCTCAATCACTGCCAAACTGTGTACGAAAAAGGAAAACGAGGGTATAGCGCCGCGACGTTCGCGTCCCCTGGAAATCAAGAGAAAAAGAAGACTCTCTTTCAAAGTCCAGCCGGTTAAACTCCTCTTCCGAGCTAAGACTACTACTGCGCAAGAGTACAAGAAGCTACTACCTGGCTCACCCACATACACCCGCCCACACACACACACTTGCACACATCGAAAGTGCACTCAGATAGTTTCGTATACTCTCTTTGTACGTTCAGTGCCTTCGAGGGGTTTCGAAGCCCGGAGAAAACGCGACTTGGCCTCTGGGGTTTCTCTCTCCTACCATTAAATAAGTCCTAGATACGCATCTATACGGTAGCGTATACGGAGCATGTCACGTCACTCCGAGTTGGCGCTCGAGTTAAAAATTAAAAATCGCTCTAACTTCGCCCTGAACTCTCTGGCCGTAATTTTAAAGACGAGATTATAATTTCAAGCCAAGTTTAGATTGTTCGGGAAATGAAAAATGTTGTTGCGGTTTAACGATGAACAATGATGTTTGACAGTCTTCGTCTTTAAACCAAACGCTTTTAAAGGGATGAAAAAATTGAGAGAATTCAAACGTTATTTTCATCGATTCGTTGAGTAAAGATTTAAAAAGCGTTGGAAACAACTTAGAACGGTATTATTCAACAGTTGACGTGGATTATCCCGTATACATGGGCGCAAATAAATATCTACGCGCGTACGCATCTACGTGTGCAGTTGGAGAAGCGGTTGTTGCGGGAAGGGGCGAAGCGCTTTAGCGGTGTCCTAGTATGGCTGGGTCCGCAGAGCTGCTGCTACTGCGCGTGTGTTTACGCGGGGATGTACCACCAGCGCGTCGCGCGGCACCGCAAAGCGCACCGAATGTGCGGGATTTGAAGAGAGATGCCTAGAGATGCTTATTGTCTCTCTCAGTCTCTCTCTCTCTCTCTCTCTCACTCTCTATCTCTCTCTGTCTCTCTCTAGCGTACGTGTGGTTTTAATGTGTTTCTTTGTGCTTCCCAGCCGCGCTCGGGTCTATTATTGTCTTTCGGCTGTCGTTGAGCCCCACGAGCTTTTAGATTAATTGCGTTGTTTGAGGTCGCGTACGTGTGAATGATTTATAAGGTGTTTAAGAGAAATTTAGTTTAGTTTGTTGTGGTTAATACCATATGTGTGGTAGAGAAGAGACGTCTTTTGCACACGGGAATAAATGGCTAAACAACAGCTTTCGCCTTTTCGTGGCTAATGTTGAACTTGATATTTTAAAAAAGATAACTTTATTAAGAAAACGCAATGTGAATAATTTTATAAAGAATTTTTATTCCAGTTTCTCTTAAATTGTCGTTTTTATTTCAAATTAAAAAAGAGGCACGTGCATCTGCAATATGTGTGTTTTTTAATAACGATATAGCAAAGTTACTGTTCAATTTAATTCTTCGACACTGTACCTCCAAAGTACCATCCAAACAAATTTTCATTTTCAATATTGCAATAAAAAGCTAAATTTGTACTGCTGATATTTTTTCGAATTTCCCGTTCAGTGATCGAGGAAAAACTATAGTTTTTGCGAGATATAAACGAATAAAGTATAAAACCACTCAATCGGTAATTCCACTTTATAGTTTTCATCAGAGTCAATAACTATATCAAAATTGTTATTCGTGACCACTATTGTATCGGAAAAGATTTTCTTGATATCCATAGTCGATCAAACAAGCCTTGATAGAAGATTATTCTTAAGATCCGACTGGCTGTACAAATGGTTGCCACCTCTCTAAGCGTTTTCCTCGTATACGTATAGAACAAAAGAAGCCCCGAAGTTTAGTCTTTAAGTGAGTCCGGAAGAGTCGAGCAGCAAGAGTGCATGAATGTATGTACGCGCGCGCGCCAAGTCCTCGTCAAGCACGTGTGTTTTCAACTTTAGGGGCGGTTCCCCCCTCTCCTGTCCCCCACGAACGAAGCTTTAAAGAGTCGTAAAAATTGCCTCGCGACTCGCCTACATACATATACACGTAGGCCTCGTCGTCATCGTCGTCGTCGTTGTCGACGTCGTTGATGGGATTAAAGTCTGCGCGCAAGAGCGAGAGAGAGAGAGAGGCGAAAGTTGCAGTGATTGCCTCATAAAAACCGGCCTCCCCGATTGTGATCGCACCGCGCTCTTCTTCTTCTTCTTCTTCTTCGCTCTCCCTTCCACTAAAGAAGTTATCGACCGAGTTCACTCTATACTCTTCTCTTTCTCTATATGTCGATCGAGTGGCTCTTCCCTCTTCTTCTTCTACTTCTTTTACTGTGTGTGCACCCCTGGCAGAGGGGAGAAAACTTTTTATTTTCTACCTTGGAGAAAAAACGCCTACTTCGCTATGTTTCTTCCTTATACTCGAACCGCTCCCCCTCTCCCCCTTTACTCTTTATTTTCTTGAGCAATAAATCGAATGGGGTATAGACGAGGGAGTGCGTGTACATATATACAGTTGGTCTATCTTTCTCCCTCTTTATTTTGTGCTGGACTCTCTTCTTTTTTTTGCTTTTGCTCTTTTCTTTTACGTTTTCGACTTCCATTTCCAATTTCCAAAGATTCTTTTGATTGGTGTGCGCCGCTATGTAAATTGCTTACGGGGAATATTCTTTTTTGGAAACAAAAAATATTTGTCTTTTCTGAATTATTTTCGAGTTTGCGCAGGTTGGCCAGAGTTATTTTCGCTATTATCAATCCGGTACATAAATTTGAAAATAATTGGATAAATTTCGTGTTGAATAAATGATCTTTATTAAAATATGGAAATTATAATTATTGAGAATTGATAAATTAAATTAAAGAATTAATTCTCAACCATTATCAATATTAAAACTTGAAAAATTAAAATGCTAATTTAAGTTCCTTTTCCACTATTAAGTATTCAGCGAGTTTAACTTAAGGCGGATGATGATTATTCCTCTTTAGCGAAGACCGATAAATACCTGATTTAGAACATCTCAACTTATGAATTTGAATCCTGCAAATAGTTGGAAACTTTATACTTTGCATTTCCAAATTGGATGCAATAAATTCAAGTTATCCCTATGCTAAACTAATAACCAAATAAAATAGTCCCTCCGCTTATTCTTTGAATGTAAATAATTCAAATTTCCAGAGCCTCCCCAATCCTGCGTTATCAAAAACTTTTTAACGCGCATCGCAGAGCCACACATCAGCTGCAGAACGTAATCAACGAAATTACCACGTCGTGCACCACAAAAAAGACTGTTCCACAAACACGAGGAGTTGCGGGAGTTGAGTGACTCTCGTCGGCGCGCGCACGCGTGCAACAATCTCAAGATTTTATATTTAAGTGTTTGCGGCGCAGCGGCAATGCCCTCATTCCTCTTTACAGCGGTTGGTACACTGGTGGTGGCCAACCACTCGCTCGTTCGTCCGTTCGTTACAGCACACGCGACATGCCACACATCAAGCCGCGATCGGCTCACCTTCCTGTGGGACCGGCAATCTTCTTTGTTTCCCCCTTGTGGTCCGTTCGCGGACCCTCCCTTCTACTTTCGTCGTTAACCGTCTGTCCCGCAGCAATGTCCACTCCACCAAGAAGACACTCTCCTTGTCTCCCTTTACTCGTGTCTCTCTTCGATCATCGACATTACAGCTGAAGATCGTTTGCGTTTAGGGAATTCTTCACTTACTTTCTGTCTTTTATTTTGTTTAGATTTAGTGTTGATGTTTTTGTTGAAAATAGGGTATTGGGCAATTGAAGTTAGCTCGATGCTGCGATCTATTGTTTATATTTTAATATTTTTTTGTACTATTTACAAACTCTGATTAAGAATTACGGTCTTTAATAAATTGGAAATATTAGAAGTACATATACTACTGTTCGAAAATTACATTAAATTGTAATAATATCAAATATACCTCTATATTAGATGAGAATAAAATTATCGGCTGATCTTTCACAACGCCCCGAAAAAGTCAAGACCATAAACCAATGAGAATAAAAATATCAATCCACACGAGAGGCATTCCACTGCGATCATTCGCAATCTACCCCACCGCAATTGCCCACTCCATATCCCCAAAAATTTCACGTACACCCCCAGGGCGGTCAAGTCGCGCGCGACGTTAGTCCCCGCACGGATTAGTCGTCCGTTCTTGAATTGTGTTTCGGACGAAGGTCCGACTTAAAATTCCGAGCATAATTTCGATGCGGCACACACAGCCGGACATTCCCCTTCCGGTAGCTGGATTAGGTTAACGGACTCAACCCACTGAATACGTGCGAGGCTTTAAGGCTGCCACACACAGCAGGGATAGAGAAAGAGAGTAAGAGAGGGACAGAGCGTAGGCAAAAGCTGAGGCACGCCTCGCGATTACAGGGAGGGGTCGTAAAAAATGTATGTAGCAGGCATATTGCGCGGCATTAATGCGCGAGGCTTCGTGATTTATTACGCGTTTACCCCGCGCTACCGCCTTTCTTTATTCTACTCTTTTTCGCCAAGGCCTGCGCATCTTTTGCTTATGAAGAAAGTATGAGCGTGAGAGATGAGAGAGGGAAAGAGGAAGCATAAATAAAAGTGGCGCGTCTGGACTTCAAAGCTGCGACTCAAACGGAATGGTGGAGCGCGGCAGGAACGCACAGGCCGATTAGTTTGTTGAACCGCGGTGAAAGACATGGAAAGATAGAGAATTACAAAAATAAATTAATCTCTTGCTTAGCTACTTTTAAATTTTCGTTGCCAATGATTAGCTGGGATTATCAAAGTTTTCTAAATTATCCGGATTTGGTGCAGATGTTGGAAGACTAAGTTATAAGTTGGTTCCTATTTATTCTGTATTCCAATTGAACCAGTGAATTGACGAAGTGCAATTAGTTAACTAATTCAGATCAAATGTTGTACAGTCCAATTTTGAATAGATAATGTCATAATAAACCTTAGAATTGTAATTATGTTACAATGCAATAATACCGAGTTCGACAAATAAAAGTATCACTTTAAAATTTAGTCGAGATAAAGTAAATAATTTAAATAGTCTGTCCAATCCCATTCACGTTGACCCCAGCGTCTATCCACCACCATCGATTTCAAACAATTCACGAAAATTAACATTTCCAAATAGTTCTTTCACAAAGACACATCGAACTCTTTAAAATTCCCACGAAGAATCAAATAAAAGGTGAGGCGTAAATCACGAAAGCCATTCCCAATCCCATTCACGCACCACTAACACAATCCGCAACGACTGAAAAGGCGGCGGGGGTGGGAGTGGGGGTGGGTAGGAGTTTATTCGCTACGCGTTACCGGAAGTCTGTCTCTCGATGTGGCGCTTGCGCGAGAGCGCGCGCCCATAGTTTTCCCATGCTCAACGAAAATGCTCATATATAAGGAAGTTACACGACGAGCGAAACGAAGTCAAGAGTCGAGCAATTTCGAGAGAACCAGTTTCCAGTGCAGAGAGAGAGAGAGAGAGAGAGGAGAGGGAGAGATAGAGAAAGAGGGAACGAGAGATTTCAATTGTCGTAGCGGAGGATTCGGTTGAGCCTCGCCACCATCACCTCTCTTCCCTACTACTAGGCTTTGCCTCCATCCTATCCTTCTCCCATCTATACCTCCACTTTCGTCCTCTCCCTATCTCTCTTTATCTCGCTCTCTGAGCTGCCGCTGGACCGCTAAGAGAGTGGAATTGATTAAATAATTGGCCCTTTAGATTGGGCGCTAGTTTCTGGAATGAATACGTCCCCTGGCCTCGAGCCAACTCTTCCCTCTTTCTCTCTCCCTCTCTCTCTCTCTCTCTCTCTCTCTCTCGCTCTCTATACCCCGTCCTATTCCCTCACATACCAGATCCGCTTGCTACCGACTCCTCGACCTCTACAGAGTAAAGGAGGGGAAGGAACAAAGTAGTGTGACAGAGTTAGACCGAACCTTGCCGTCGTCGTCGTCGTCGTCGTCGCGAGGACACTAGACGGCTTAATAATGGCTTTGATTGGAGAAAGGAGGGAGTGAGAGGGAAAGAAAGACAGGGAGAGGAAGAGAGAGAGAGAGACAGAGCAGACGCGCCAATTGCATATGCATGGCTTTTTAATTTTTCAAAGGAATTCGACCAGTACGAGATTTTCTCTCGTTCCTCACTTTTTTATGAACGCAGGGGTTAATGGTGTTTCGCTGCTGCCACTGCTGCTTTCCTTTTCACTCACTCGCGGAGTTGAATTACGTGGATGCGCCAGGATTATCCTGCCTCCTTAGGGATTTCGAGGTTCGGAGTTAGTATTCGGCACGGAAAAGAAATGGTTTTCTAAACGTTCGAATACTCAAGTATTATTTGCGAAATTAAGAAGTTAAAGCAGTAAATACAGTAAGGTAATTTATTACTCGTTGAACAGCTATTTCATCACTTTTATGTACACGTTCACAGTGCATGAATATCAAATTTTCCCTGGTGCGCGTTAAAAAAATGTCATAAAAAAACGGAGAGGGGGAGCAGCACCGCATTACATCATTACGCTTCTGCAGCGTGTCGATAAAAAGCTCGACTGCTCCGCTGCTGCCGCTATATTCCCCCGAAAAAAAAGATAACGCTGACGCGATACGTATTCCATCACGAGGCCAAAATAAAAAAAAAAACAACGCGCGAGTATCGCGATCGACATTAATGAATTTCACCTTTCATTCCCGAAATCTCATCTTTCGCACTGCCCCGACATTTGCACATATTTCCTCTACAGCCATCGAATGTATATACGAATCGCTCACCGCCCGCCGGGCATCAATCACGCTCATTAACGCGGGCGAACGAAAAAAGCTCGAGGAAAATTTCAATTATCTAGAGGACAGAAGGTGCAGCACACGTGTCTCCGGGTGGATGATAACGAGTTCGAAGGGTTAATCCTGAGTTTTGGCCCCGAACCCCGTCCTAGAAAATAATTTCTGGCAAGTCTACTCTCTCGCATACACACAGAGTTTACCCAAAGGAACTCTCTCTCTCTCTCTCTCTCTCTCTCTCTCTCTCTCTCTCTCTCTCTCTCACTCACTCACTCTCTCGGTTTGCGTGATATCCCTTTTCCATGAACTCGTTACACATGATAATAGGCATGCGATCACACAACGATCGCGAGCATACTAATTAGACTTTGCTTTCCTGACGTGCAATTCCGCGCGCGGGCTCTTCTATACCTCCAACGTGCATGTGTGCGAGTGTAGGCGAATGTGTATGCGTCTCTGTGTACCTGCGGGTGTTACTCGCATATATGTACAGCACGTACGTACGTATTTCGCACAAACGAGAGGCGCCCCCGTAGCATGATCCTTACGTAATGAGACTTTCTTGAAGGGGCTGGTGGAAGGGGGTTGGAAGGGGGCACTTATTGAATATCAGGCTAATGGCCGCGTTTACGTCGCTGACCCGCTTTCGAGCCTAGGCTCTCTCTCTCTCTCTCTTTTTCTCTCTCGGTCTTAGCTGCGTGCGACTTTTTCTCGCTCCTGCGCCGCTCGAGAGACTTGCTACTCGCGTTTTTTTCCCCGTTGTTTTTGCTCCGATTTCTGTGTTTGCCTTGGCTCTAAGTGTCAGGGAGATCGAGTGAACGGATTTTAAAGATTTATGCGCATGTGCCATTTCAATCGAGAGCTACGTATAGGTAATTCTTCTTTTTTTTTTAAATTCACGATACTTGAGCTAAAGAAAACTTTGACATAATATACGTATTTATATTTGCGTAGGTGAAAAAAATAAAAAAAAGGTAAATAAAGTAGAATTCGTAGGGGATGAATGGTTTAAAGTGGCGAGATGCAGATAATGGGTATAAATATCGTTGGGATTTGTGGATTTATATATTTTCGCGCTACGTTAGCTGCGGTCCGAATGTATCAGCGATCTCATTTGCATCGGGAATTTACAGTTGCCGCGCGGCTCCGATGAAGCCACCGCCACTGCAGTCTGCAGTCGAAACGAGCCGGATAAAAAATAAAAAAAGAAGAAAAGAAAGAAGGCGAAGGCGAGGGTTAGAGAGGTAGCGATACTGGAAAAAGCCGAACCATTGAAAAATGATACTGGCAGAGGCTGCGAATGAAATATTATCACTTCGTATTCCAGCGCGCGGTCCATCATTGATATTGCGCGTGAAAAACGTCCCCCGTACCGATGCTTTTATTTATTCTCTTTTTTTTCCCACGACTCTTGATACGATCGCTGGATTTTTAGAGATAATTGTAGTCATACTCTGTTTTGATTCGCTCGAATAGAAGAGGTGTAAATTTACTTGATTGCGTTGTTGCTCTTTGTCTACGACTGCAAGGGTGAGGAAGTTGATGACAAAAACTCATTTGTACGAGTGAGTAAAAAATTGTAAATTTTTTGTCCGCTGTGCACTTGAATGCGAAAAAAGTTTAGTGTGCTCTTTTTATATGTTTGTATTCAAATACTGTAAAGTTATTGTTTGATAAAAAATATCGTATCATTTATTTCAGATTTTTTCATTTTAATAAAGTTAATTCTGATAATTTCATCTCAAATTTGACTGCGATAAAATCAATTGCATGTTATAATTTGAGTGTCATTACGACGACAAATTATATTATTAATAAATATAACTTGCATTTTGGTTTCATTATACTTGGTTTTATTTTTACAACCGCTGTATTATACTATATTTATACTTTTGTAATGATAATTGTGCAGTTCTGCTTGAACTAGGTTAATTGCATTGAACCGAATGAGATAATAAGAAGTAGATTGCAGAGAAATCCAATAATTCACAGTTCAAGATGCTAATCTCAATGATCTCAATGTGCAAAATAATAATGATTTTAAAAATGTAATTTTAACGAATTTTGTTAAACCAAAGATGTATGACCGTAATTATGTACTCATAAATATAATGTATAGTGAATTCATAGCATAACAATATTCTGACTAAAATTAGGACGTACGACAAATAATTTAAACATATTTCCACGAAGCATTGTTCAATGAAGCAGAAAATATTGTAAAATACATATGCAAATTGTAAATATTTGTTAATTTCCCCTGGATTTGATGCAATGGAGAAGGATTCATGCACACAATTTTAGTTCATATTTTAAAAAATGAACAAAATATGTAGATAAAATAATTCATAATAAGATTGTTTTCAAATACACATACTTTATAATAACAAGTTGGTCGTATTAATATTTAACAGAATAATATTGAACTTTAGAATAACGGAAACCTTGTAAATATGAAAACTGCAGACCTTTCTGCCAAAGATATGAATGAATGAATTCGAATTCAACCCCATAACCCTATGCATTTTCAAGCATCGATCAATTTGCAATCCCTCCGAATTCTCCCTAAAACTAGTTTCTTTCCTGATATCGCGTAGGATTAGTACTGGACCAAAATTAGTCTAGAGCAAAGAAAAAGTTGAGTAGCAGGAAGATGAAGAATCGGTACGATTTCTCATAGCCGCGCACTCTAGCGCTTCTCGTCTGTCGCGGAGAAGAAGAAGAAATCGAGACGCGCTCCGCTCGGCTCGCGAGACCTTGCCGGATTTTTATTGGACTTTTATGATTTAAATCGCACACTCCGCATATTCTCTCCTTCTCTATCCGCAGCGGCGCCGCAGCATGCGCTGTAACAATCGCGTCAGCAGTTGATTTTATGCTCGATTTTTACGGCTCTACGTGCGGCGTGTCGTTTTCCGAACCCCCGGGCCTCTCTCTCCCTCTCTCTTTTTCTCTTGCTCTGATCTCTGGGCGCGTGGATTTTCATCCTCCTTCGTCTTTCTCTCTCCATCCGGTAGAAAACTTACTTTTAACCTTATACTACACTCGGCGCACCTTTATTCGCTTGCAACTACTCTACTGCTACGTTGCGCGCTACCTTCTCTCTCTCTCCCTCTCTTACCCATTCTGTTCTTGGGATATCGACGCTTGCTTAGGCGAGGGATGGAGCCGAAAGAGCTTCGATTCATAATGTCTTTATTTTTGAAGGATATTCATGTTTCTATTCTGTTTAGCTTGGATCATAAGAAAGAATTCTTGTAAATTGATGTTTTCACCGAATCCAGTACAATTAGTTTATCTTATTTGCTACAATCAATTTTTAATACACTAAAATAAACTGCTAATATTAAGTCTGATAAAAATTCAAAAAATAATAAATAACTTATGAATCGAAAACAGAGCGGATTCGTAATGACGCATGTAATGTAGCTTGTTGCACAAGGAGGTTGTAAACATTACACTACTATGGTGGGCTAGGAAATTTGACTAGCGCAGCAAATTTAGTTAATTTCAGTATATTAAGTACAGCAATGTTGAGAGCACCTCTAATGGTCGAGACGAAATATATTACAGGGTATATTTACTCTGAATTCGGCGATTCTATTATTACATTTAAATGATCCTACTAATTAATACGTTGCAAATCCTCTATTTAATTAGATGTCTATTTGTGATCTGCATGGCAGTAATGAGATATTAATATATTAATTCTTTAATCTCATTAGCAAAGCGAGCGCTATTAGAAACTCGATATTTTAATCAAAAGCAAAAATATGGTTTTTATAATAGAGTCGTAAAATTCGATTTTATGGAGTGTTTGCAGGCTGTAAAATAAAAAAATTTTAAAATAAGCCAATTTTTGTTAATAAATTCAATATGTTGATTATTTTTTACATATGTATAATGTTGTATAATGTATTTTTGCAACAATGTGCCTTTCTTTTGCTTGTGTGAATGCATTTTTTTTTATGATATTTTGAAAAACATTTTTTTTCAGCCCAATCCCCTTGCGGGAGTTTTTCCCCCTGCAGCTCCACCGAGGCTCTGCCTCTGAACCCTACCCTACGCCTCTTGCGACATGCTTCATTTCATATATACCATATCATGGTCTGTTTTCTCCTCCCTCAATGTCTATGTTATAGTTACTTGAGTTTTAGAATCGGTGATGGTTGCGAATTCTACGGCAAAAATATAAAAAAATAATGTTCGTCACTAGGCCGTAGGATTTCACAAAATCGTATCCTACGGCCTTGTGACGGAAATTTGACGAAAATAAAAATTTCAAGTCATCGTTCAAGATGCATGTATGTATTAATTTTTGCATAATTTTGAAATTTCTAGCAATACCGGGTACGTTACATTTTCATAAAAAGTCTTTCACTATTTTATTTTCTTCAATCAAAACAAAATCCTTTTTCTCAAATCCTATTCGATACTGAAGCATAATCCTAACGGCCATTTTCCTACTCCCTATAAATAGCCAATAAGCCATAGAAAATTTACATAATCTAAAAAAAGAAAGCGGAGATAAAGCTCTAACGGTCGATGGGGCAATTATCGCTGAAAAGACAAACATTCTTCCCCAGCTTCAAATAGTCATCGGCGATGCAGTATCATCCATTAACACACAATAGGCTTTCACTCTTTGATGTATAGCGGCATCGCGCTTGAGTACACACACACACACACACACACACAGTGACTCGTATCTGGAAATGGAAATCGTAACGACCCGATAATTGCGATTAAGGAGATAAATAAAGATCGGGGATAGGAGTACCCCTACTACACCCCTGCATGCAAGTGTATTGATTCGCCACCTAAGCGAGAAGAGGATAACAGGGACGCGAGACTTAGAGAGGGGAGAAGCAATATCGCATTTTAACCTCCTCGCTAATTTATGGTTCATGCTTATATACAGAGAGAGAGAGAGAGAGAGAGAGAGAGAGAGAGAGAGAGAGAGAGAGAGAGAGAGAGAGAATAGACGCTCGACAGCGAAACGCGAGAGCAATAACGCGTTCTTGAGATGCTGCGCTTATACGAGGGTTCTCGAGGTAATCTCGGTTTCAGGAGAGCAGCAACGAGAGGGAGAGAGAGCCCACGAGGGACTAAGGAAAGACAAGAGCGAGCGTCCTCCTTTCTAACTGCTACTCGATTGTGCCTTATTCAAAACTGAGATTCTCTCCCTTCTTACTTGTGGCTTGTGCACTTGTGTGCGCAGCTGGCTGAGTAGAGGTAATTTCCTGCGGACAGGATGGATGGGAAATGGATGGTTAATGTACTATACCTTGATCCGTCAAAATTATTGAGCGTACAGCGTTACTCGACGTGTTTTACACTACCCAATCGATGCGTTCTATGTACAGAGTTTGTAAACGTTGATGCGTAAGCGGTAAGGCGATTTACTTGGAGCCTGATTATGATTTGGATTTATCCGGGCGAAACAGACGCATCGTGGTCGCTGTTATTCGCCTTTTTGTTTAAAACGAGCACGATTAGTTTGTTGCTGATGCTATTAAATGCGCTTTGCTTTATTTCAAAGTTTAAAATTCAGATGCTCGATTAAAAAAAGAAAAAAAAACTGGAATGTCAGAGATCTTTGCAACTTTAATTGCATTAATTTATTGAAATTCATTAGTTAGTGAAAAAATTATTTATGGTAAAGCAATAATATGCATTAATTTGGAATTTTATGTATAATTTATTAACCGGATGTTTATTATTCAGTGTCTGGATATCAGTTGGACTAGTCCCTACTAACTCCGAGATCAATAAATACTCGGGTCAAAAGGACATTTACAGAACCATAGCAATATAAGCGGTCTGCTTTTAAATTTCTTTATTAAACATTCGACTAAATGACCAATAGATTTATTTTGAGACAAAAGGCCATACAAGAAAAACACGTATATAATATTTAAACAGCCTCAAAGTATCGTTAGCAGGGTTTAAAAAATGTAAAAAAGAGTGTGCATATTTATGTTTTTCTTTTGACAAATTTCTGTTATGAATTTTCGAAAATTGAAACATTTCATGTTTAATATTATTCATTATAGAACCTACTTAATTCTCCACAATTTCATTGGGAACATATCTAAAATATTGCTAATCCAGCCGTATCTCAAAATTATCAATTGAACGATACAAACTTCACCTCCAGCACTTGAAACATTGTTACAACTTTTTTAATCTTGTAGGAAAATTAAAATTTAAGCTCGCATCTCGGGGCAGTTCGTTAAAGAAGGCCTAGCATGATCCGAAATCCCAAGCAAATTAAGGTAAACAAAAACAGCAGGAAAGATCCCGGGACTAATCCCGGTGCGCCCGGGAAAGATTTCAAAACTTAATTTCGCGCTCCACAAACTGACTTACCCATATATAAATTTTTAAACAACCCCTTTCGCACAAAAATACACATGCACACATACATATTACGCGGCTGCTGGCTAAGCTCCCGGAGAGGTCATATTTTACAGCTGTGAAATCGCACTCGCGATAATCCACACAAGTCCGCCGCTCTTGCACGCGCAGGACATCTACGCAGTTACATCGTTCCCTCGCTTTCGCTCTATCCCTCTCTCTTTCGCGCGCGCACTGTGTCTCTTTTATTCATAAGATCGTTTGTTCGGCAAACAAGCGCGTCGCGGATAATTATGCGAAGCAGCGGAATTAGCGGCCACCCCTACCAAAACACACGGCGGTAACGAGATAAACCTCCCACTCTCTCTTCCTCGCACACTCTTGGCCTAAAGAAAATAGGCGAGAGAGAGAGAGAGAGAGAAATGGTAGCTCTAGAAGTCAGGGGGAAGCACTGGAGCTTATAGCTTCTCTCTCTCTCTCTCTCAGCTAGAAACAACAAAGACGGGAGGAGAGAACGGCTGCTGCACAGTCTCGTGTGACATTACTGCAAATACTGCGAGAGAGGGAGTGAGTGAGCTTCTTTCCCAGTGTCCGAGAGATATGTACGAGGCCAAATAACGGGAAATGAGGATTTCCTGCGCTTCGAGACACGACCGAGAGAAATTTTGTGGATAAGAGAATTCGCTGTGGGAAATGAGGATGTTTCGGCGGGGGGAGTGTCGAGAGGAGGAGAGGGGCAGGAGTGGGAGAAATCCCCCCTAGCAATTTTTCCGCTTGGACTATTCTGTCGGTGCTTCTGGATTTCCTTGCTCTGTCTTTCTTCGCTGCCACGTTTAGCCTATAATTGTTAGTGCCTTCCTTTTTACTACACGCGCTTAATGGTTTATTGTGTGCTTGCTGCGCTGAATGGAATTTTGTGCGCGAGCTTTCAGTATTTGCAGCTAGAAGGGATGAAGGTTATTTTTGTATTACGCGATTGTGGAGAGCTTAGATAATTATTAACCTCCAAGAGCGTATCATTTAAAAAATATTTACAAGATTTAAGAATTAGATACGAGAATCCCAACAGCAATAATAAATTTATACAGTTTATTTTAAATGATGAAAAATCAGACATAAGGTCATTTAACAATACGCGTTGATTAAATATTCTATTGAATTGGAACTTAAATACTACGGGTCGATAATATAAATAGAGTCACACAATTAAGGCTCATGTTTTTTCGCGATTGGCTATATAAAGGTTTATTAAACTATTATTCACAACATCTCGATCCAAATATAGTATGGTTTTATTTTGATAACGCTGATCCTTATCCACTGCACCTATTTAAAACGTTTGGCATTTAGTCCGCTGTTCTATAAATTATACAATAAACCTTTACAGTCTATTCCAAAACGCTTTCGTACCTACATGAACAAATTAAAACAGCTTTCTCATTAAGAAAGCCAAAGATCATATATATATCACGTACATTATCACCATCGAGGATTCAGTCAATTTTTGAACCAAATAGAGTTATTTTCCCTGAACATCGAGAGAAAAATGAAACAAGAAGAAAATAAGTGGATCCTTTAATTAACCGTGTATTTACATTATGACTCTAAACAAAGTTCAATCAACTCTCGTTCCGTAACACGAGACAACAAGCAGTAGATAATTAACTCGAAAGTTTTCAAAAGCCTCAACACGAGGTCACTCTCTCTCTCACTCACTCTCTCGCTTGCTCTGCGACTCGTTGCACTTTGCTCTACGTAGGTCACACACTCGCCCATTAAGCATCCAGAAATCGCGCGTTTCGTGACGGCATATTACCGAAGCAACGGCGGCGGTGGCGGCAGCTACTCCCCTCCTCCACCTACTCCTCCTACTTCTCTGCGTGCAGTTTCATTTTTCAGAAAAGCCTCTGTGTGTATGTGCATGTCGTGCAATTCCCGGCGGAGTTGAAGGGGGGAGGGGGTTAGAGGGTGTAACG